>CM059319.1:10847366-10969866 GCA_030340685.1 Protosalanx chinensis
GTAGGACTGCGTAGGTATACATTCATATTACGACAAGAGACATGAACAGATAACAAGAGTATAGATCCTCTACTGATAGTGATGACGCGATCACAGAAATCCCTTAACATTAAATGCAAAAATCCCTGATTCCTACAACTCAACACTCAATCTGACATCTTTAGGTTAATCCTCAAGTCTCCACGCTTTAGGATTTAAAGATTCGCCCCTCCCCAACAGCCCCTCCCCCCCAGTTACCTGCGCAGCACTCCGCCCAGCAGGGAGGCGTTGAGGCACTCGGGCGGGGCCAGCCGCCGCTGAACCTCCCCCACCGTCACCTTGTATTTGGAGGTGGAGCTGAGCAGGGAGAGCCGGCCGGGCACGGAGCAGAACACCTCCCCTGGGTTGGATACGGCGCCCATCCCCAGACCCTCCTTACTGAGGGACAAGGCCGACAGGGACGAACCGTTCATCTTGGATGGCATTGGAACTGAGAACAGGGGAGGAAAGAGAAACAGAAGTGTGAGATGGATGAAGAGAAGTTAAACGTGATGAAGAATGTGATGAAGACAAAGACGGTAATTAATAGTGACAAGCGAGGGAAGGAAAAACAACGGAGAGCGAGAGAACAATCACGATCCTCCGTCTGCAGTGGGTGTATTTCGGTACGCCATCCATAAATACCTCTCTAACACGGTTCCTGAAACCACCGTGATTATTAAGTGCCACAAGTAAAACATTCGGTGACAAAACGTGTCCGGTATCACACTGTTACAAACCTAGCACGTTGTTGTTGTTGTTGATTTTTAGAACAGCAGGTGGTGAGTTGCTTTAAGTAACAGATCTCTTTTATAGACGATCTTCTCACCTCTTGTTTGTTTCAAGTCACTACCCCCAACCAACACCCCCCCTCCCAACCCCCCCACCCCTACTTTTAATTAAATCTCAAGTCTACAGTTCAGATTAAGACAGTCAAGGTCCTTAAGCCTTTGCTTTGGACTGCGTGAAATATCGTTTTGTAGAAACGAAACACATGAAATCTATGAATCTGTCTGGTGTCACCTTCACTTGGTAAATGGCTTTGCGTTCAGGGAAAGCAATCCTTTTTCGAAGAATTAAACTGCCAGTCAGTTCCTAATAATGATCTGCATTGACACGGAAGACAGAGTCTCTCTGGATTTTTTAATTTGTGCTTGAGCATCTTTGTTACATCATCTTTTAAAACCGTTAATTTGTTTTCATGAGATTAGCTGGTGTTGCCCACTAATCATACACTGACTGCTGCCAGTGATGTGTGGGCTGGCATTTTCATCTGAATTGAGAGGATTGAATGAACTCCTTCCTTATTCCTGTGTGTTTGTGTATGTGTGTTTGTGTGCGTGTGCATGCGTGTGTGTGTAAACAAGAGTATGATCCATGCACAAATCTGTCTGTTTTAGAAAACCTATCCTGACTCTCTCTCTCTCTCTCTCCCTCTGTCTCTCTCTCTCTGTGCGTCTGCCATAGAAACTTGGCCCTGTGTGTTCTCAGTACCAGCAGCATTGGAGCAATGTTATTATCTCTCCTGCTGTCAGGCCTGTGATGCCTCTGTGATGCCGGCTCTCCCCGGAGCTCCGTGGGCGGCGCGCGCCTCTCCATGACGCCCCGCTGTGCAGCACCAATTCCCGGACAGAACAGAACTCCCACAATCCTCCATTCAGAGCTAGCCATCCTGGCCATGGAGCAGGGGTACTTAAGCTCTCTCTCTCTCTCTCTCTCTCTCTCTCTCTTCTATCTTCCTATATTCTTCTTTTTTTTCTCTCTCTCTCCCGTATCCCTATCTCACTCTCTTTACCTCTATGTTCACCACATCGCTCTCTCTCTCTCTCTCCTTCCAGATCCTCCGATTCACAAGGGTTTAAGGTTCATTCGGTTCTCTCTGATCCCGGTCCGCGAGGACACGCTGTAATTGATACCTTCTCAAGCCTGGCAAATGATCGCAATGAGCGTCACTCACTCCAAACACGACGGCTTCGTGTACATTAGTAATCACACTCCTTCAAGGGGTCTTTGTTGTAACTGGGAGCTGTTTCACTGGTCTTAACTGTATATGTCTCGTAAGGACGCCTCACTCAAACTAGGTAATATTAGAGCGATCACATGCATGCATTTCCCCCCTCCCAAACTCCTCTTTTATCACTCTTTACTCCATGCCTCCGACTTTCTTTGCCCCACTTCTCTCTCTCTCTCTCTCTACCTCACTCTAATCCCCCCTCTCCCCTCGCTCATATGACCATGAACAGTTCATTAAGAATGACTGCCTTTAGGGTGAAGTCTGCAGCCGAGTATTAGAGGACTTCTTGACTTCAAATGAAATGGCAAAACAGAATTATTTTTACTGTGTGCTTGTGTGAGTGTGGGTGTATTATGTGTGTGTGGGTGTGTGTGTATGTGAGATGTGTCTCTATCTTTCTCTCGCACACACACACACACATATTTCCAGAGCTCTACCATCTCTTACCTTTCTTAATGACAGAGTGGTCGAGGATGCCCAAGGCAGATGCTTCCTCCATTCCCTGTGTTGGGGAGATACAACGGACAATCAGCATCACTTATTTACAACCCGGAGCCTCACCCACTAGCCTCACCAGCCACCTCTCCCACTGCCTCACCAGCCACCTCGCCCACTGCCTCACCAGCCACCTCGCCCACTGCCTCACCCACCGCTTCACCAGCCACCTCACCCACCACCTTCTTTCTATGACCCTGTCATGACCAAGCACATTAACTTCTACCCTACAGCCCGAAATAACCATAAGTAGCCTACAATTACAATTATATAGATACAAAAATATATATATTTAGCTATCTATATATATATATATATTTAGTTATATATATATATATAGTTATATATATAACTTCATATTTAAACATATTTTCTTGATGCGAGTGGCTCTAACACAGATGAATGTTGACTTTCTTGATAGTGTATTTAATTATTTATTGTAACAAAAACTTCAACAGTGTGACACGTTTTACATTTGACTGAAAGGTATCCCCAATAATTGACACTTCAAATTGATCATGTTAAAAATATTTCACTGTTGCTTAATTTACTAATGTACTCAATTTACATTGACATTTAAACAGAGTTTTTAAGAACAGATGTATGGCTACATTTCAGCTGACTAGTGTCTCTTCTTATAATCTTATAAATGTTTCCGTTTAACACATACGACGACATGACAAATGTACAGCTCGGTAAACATTTAAACAACTTTCATTCATTTGACGTGTCTACATGTGTCAGAAGAGCATTCTCATGCAATGACTTCTATTGTGGAGGAATTATTGCGCAGTTCAAACGCATAGAACTGAATCCATTTATCAAATAAACTGTCAAGAGGCAGCGTTTAACAGCAACATGACTCCTGCTGCAGCTTGAGTAAAGGGCTTCTTTTGTATTAATGACCGCAGAAATCGATTAGTTTCGCCTGAATGTTGTGAAGGAGGCAGGATGCTTCTGCTTCTGCACCTGCTCGGGCCTGCTTGACTACTCCATATTCCATAGCAACAATTATTTTCAAGAAAATAATTTTTTTGTCAAAAGTCAAAGAATATACCTTAACAGCACAGTGCTCTAAAATACACAAACTTGGATTGAACCTGCTTCTTAAATAAAAAATGCTGGTAGGTATTTCTGTCATTATTTAAACATGTATATATATATATCGCAGTAGGCCAAACATATTTTTTACTTCGAATTATATTTCATTGTTGCAATATACTACATTTATCTACAGGCTGTATTTAGTTATGAGCTATTATCTTAAAATTTTAATCAGAGAATCGTTCATTTTATTCACCTCGTATAGCCTGATACGCATTTTGATCCATTCGTTTGTATAAAAGGATTTGTGTTGCAACAAGAAAAGCTAGTAAATATGTTAGCTAAATTAATCCGCAGCTCCCTGTAAAGTAGGCTATCACGTTGAGGATTACTGCACCACAGAAGTAGGCTAAACTCATTTATGAACTAACAAGATATGCAAGCCCCTTGTCATTTTGGAGCAGAAATTGTGTTTAACATGATTAAGCCTGTATATCCATCAAGGCATTAATTGCCACTTTGACCGTTTTGAAGATGCCACTGGGGGAAAGATGAACCGTGGAAAATGAGATCTAATAATTAGACCTATCCTATGTTAGATGATAATTGTTCACAATAATTTTTATGTTAGTGTTTATTTATTTACTTATGCCTATTAATTTAGCAAAATGCTGGGTGAAATTTCAAAAAGACAAATTGCGCAATCGTGTTAAAGAACACATGTTGAGCTATACTGGACGGATCTCGCAATCTTAATAATAGACATCGAATGTTATCGAATGTTATCCGAATTGTATTTCAACTAACATGGCACAGAAACTTGCTTTAAGTAGGTGTTTGCTAAGACTTTTACGGACAGGACCTCTGCACACAATCTCAGATGTCCTGATTAAACATAGTGATCTGGAAACAAACCCCACCTGAATGTCCTCCAGGCCGTGATGTCCGATGTGCATCCCGATAGGACCGTCTCCCAGCGCGGCTGCACCTTCCCCCAATCCGTGGAGAAGCCGGGGAACCCCGGGGTACTCCCGCCGAGGGTCGAGGCTCAGAGCCCGGTGGGACTGCGATAAGAGCCCCCCCTCGTCTGACCGTGACCGCTGGGAGTGCCATGCCGCCTGCTGGTGCTGATGGATGGAGTTGATGGAAGGGTAGGGATCCGATAAGTGGGAATAGGAGTCCTGACTCTGGGAGTATGAGAGGGAAGACTGGGGATATGGAGGAGGGAAGTATGGAGGCTGGAAGTCGGAGGCCGGCGTGTGGCAGAGGGGCGGTGCGGTGGAATATGAGGCCTGATTCAGCGAGGAGAGTTGGGATAGACGACCACCAGGCGAGGAGCCGGTCAACCCGTCTGCACGGTCCTGCATGTTCGACAAAAACAAGTTGCGTTGGTTAGGTTAATACCATAAAATACCTAAAACTGTTTCAATGCTGACATGATTGGTTGGACTGCTGGTCTCCAAATAACCACTCCAAATAACCACTGTTACAATAAGGCAATCTGTCAAACGTATCATTTTGAAACCTATGACTACAGTAAAGAAAAACGTAAAAAGTAGCCTATTGAGCTAAAGTAATGCAAAAATTCAAGAAAAAGGCTGTGAGAAGTAGGTAATCTGAAAGCGTGCTCATGCGTAAAGGCCGCATCCAAGTTCCCCTGGCATCGCGAGTGTCAGTGTCACCAAAGGTCATGACCTGCAGGAACCCACAGAGAACAAAGGACAGGTACCTCATATGCGGGACGTCTAGTCCCCCCAGGGCTATAGTAGTGAATGAGTGTCTATCCCAAAAGGGTTCATTTCCAATAGCCTAACAGGCTATGACAAAACTTATTTTCCCAACGCTGAATGAATATGAGAGTTTCGTTTTACATTTAAGCCTACACTTTCAGAGGAAAAACTTCATCTAGGATTGTTTTCCCGGTTTATCTCCACATTATCTATTTAAAGTTCGATTTTCTGAAGCTGGGTCACCGATCAATTTAGTTTTGTTTCCAACATTGTCCCTTATTCTCAACGAATGAAAGCCTATTTAAAATCACTTTGTTAAATATAGGATATTGTAATTAATTAATAACGATAATAGTAACTTTACTAATAGTTATAATAAATAAAAAAATATATAGGCTGCAAATGAATGACACATTAGCCACCGACATAGACTGAACATACGCCTTCATTTATTTCTACCAGTTCTCGTTTTGGATTATCCTCAACATTTATAACGCAAACGGGCATCTTCTTAAATAATCAGGCCTACGGTTTGCCCTCTCAGAGTGTCAGAGTGTTTTAGCTCTATTGAAGCACTGATACTAGGCTGCAGTGGACACTTTGATGCCTCTGGATCATCCCTCTGTCTGACACTCCGCATACTCAGCCCATCTCACTGGACAGCTCCAACACTCAGGTGAAAGTTTAAATCTAATTTGACAAGAATTTACCAGACCTAAACGTAGCAGGATCTTGCATAGTAAACGGATATTCCAACACTCACCATAGCAGAATAAGTGTGGACAAGCATCTGGACTGCTGGTCACCCCAAATACGAATCTTGGATATGGATGCTGTCAGCGTCTAAACGATGTCACCAAAAGGGTAATAATCCAGGCTATTCTCATCTGTCTGCACGATCCATAAAGGAAAAAACTGCTAAAATGTTGATGTTGTTCTGTTATAAGGAACGTCTCCCCTTTGTGAAGATATCGCACGGGGCCGTTACGGTGTTTACTGTTAGGCTCAGTTAGAAAGTGTCCTAAATCTTCTCCATGCGCGCGCTACTTATAGGTTTCTGAGCGTGTTCTACAGACTAAGGGGAGGGGTTGGGGGGGGGGGGGGGGGGGGGGGGGGGGGGGGGGGGCTTTACTTCTTAAAGAGATACATTCATTCAGTCATTCTGACACTCACTCATTCACCAATTTTGCATTGGTTTGACTGTTATAACGTTTTTTAAAGTTCATAAACTAACAAAACCTGATCTTTGGAAATTATGTTTTTTTTCCTCTTCATTACAGATTATGTGATATACTATATAATAACTTCTGATTAATTTCTCTGAATTATCTCACACATAAATATTTTTACTATGTTTAAAAAAAGAATCCTAATACATCATGAGATCAGATGTCACTGTTAAAAATGTAGAAAATGCATAGACTACATTTGCCTATATCCTACTCTTATTTTTAGGCGCACTGTATGCCTTCAATTTCTAGTTTCTTAAAAAGACATTGGCTGGCTTCTGTTTGGAGTGAAGGATCCTATGAAAATTGTATTTTCACTAATTATTATTATTGTTCTTTAGCCTATCACATTTGATTTAATCTAAGTTACATATAATTATCATGAGCCTACACCCCTTAAGTATTTCCTTAAACTCTCATTAAGTTTAATAAATGATAACCAATGAATTAACAGTATCGATTATAACAGTTGTCCATTATTGTTACCTGCAGGCTGTAAGGTTCAGTCTTGTTTCGAGACTTCCAGAGCATGATGAGGTTTAACGGTGAAGGAGGTCCGGGTCACTGGATCAACACGAGGTAAAGTGATGGAGGCCAGCTGAGGGTGGCGTGACAAGTGACTTAGTTTAAGAGACGATGCTGGAGTTTTGTGGATCACTCACAATGAAAGAAAGACGAGAGTTAGGGGAGGGGTGCGAGGGTGGGGTGCGACTAGTCAACAGACAGCTATGTTTGGGGTTTTAATAACTAGGAATTATAATTACCGATATTTTGTACCGTGGACTGTAAAATGGTCTAATCAATTGAGACCGTCAATTAGTTAATAATTTGTGATCAAATCTTTACAAGCAACTGAATTAAGTGTTTGAAGTGTTACAGTATTTTCAATAGGGTAGACTTTTGCTGTCATTTTCAATTATACGAAATTCTAACCGGTTGAAAAACGGTTGAAACCTACAGGACATTTTGGAAAAATTACTTGTCTAAAACAGGCCTTTTTGTGCAAAAATGAGTTAACAAATTACGCCTTGTGATTTTAGCAGACGTTTTTAAAATATTAGACCTTTGAATGTTTGTCATGCAAAGGCTTCCAATGTAGTAGAATGGAAGACAATATTTTAAATGCTTGCAAATTCTGTGTATAATTCAGAGGCAACTATTTGTCCTTTGACATAATGGTCACCAGCAGACGGTCTGAAGTCAGAGCGCCATCTTGTGGCGGCAAAGGACAACTCTTAGAACTTGTTGATTTAATTTAAATACTTATCAACGAATGAACTACAATAATGACTCTTTATTATGCTTAAATTCTTTTTATACAAATGTAAAACAGGTGTGATAATCCATCCAGATATCACTGTACAAACAATGATCAGAGAAATAAGTGCTAGCAAGTTTCTTTGCGTCATCTTCCATTCAGTCATCCTTGTCAATCTCCGTAAAGAGAAGGTTGATAATTTTAGTATTTCGGTTCATTTAGTCTCCATCAGTTTCCTCAGGTTTCCCATTGAACTCAGGGCCCCGTTAGTATGTCCCTTCATATGGTCCCTGATCTCCTGCCTACACAGTGGGCACTGCTCCACCATGGCACACAGTGCCTCCTCTAGCGCCCCCTGCGTGTGGGGGTCAGGCAGTGCTCTGCAGGTGACTAGCAAGGTCAGGATGTGGTGGAGCCATCCCTCCTCTCTAACCAGGGAGGTAATCCAGGGCTGGGCCCTCACACAGCCACCCAGGGCCTGCATACCCAGTCTCCACAGTTCCCCTGCCTCCTCCCACCACTCCTCCCAGGCAGGGCTCACTCTTACTGGGCCAGGGCTGGATCCTGAGTCCAGGGCACCACGGAGGAACCGTAATGCAGAGGAGAAAAAACGCCTCTGATCTGCTCCCACTGAACCTGCTAGCACAGGTCTTAGCCTGCCAACCATAAGCCCAAGTGTGCAGCAATTGGCTGCTAGGACTAAGAGAAAGGGTTTATACAGCAAGATAGGAAGTGCTTCGCTTAACAGGGTCTCAAGAGTTCTGAAACACGAGTCCTTCCTGTAAAAGGAGATAATTAGAAGAGTATTAGGAACTGTTTTAATCCCCAAAAATGTGTGTGTGTGAGAAGTTTGGATGTGTGTCTTACTTGACTCTCTCCGGCTCTGTTACAGCAAAGTTGAGCAGGGCAGAGCAGGCCGTTTCCATGCTAGGGTCCCGGGCTGAGGACATCCCAGCCTTCCCTCTCAGGACACCCCAGCCCTGGGACAGATAGGCCACCAGAAGGGCTGGGGTGTCCAGCATCAGAAGCACCTTCCTGGGACCTTCCTCTGCTGAGAGGTGACAAAGAGCCGGGAGCAGATACCTGGAGGAAAAAGTGGGATATAGGTGTTGGTTGAATGACTGAACATGTAAGGCTGATAAATATGATCCACACAAAGTTTAATATAGACCTTAGAGGATCTTTGCCCGTCCAAGCTCCTCCCTGTGAGCTAACAGCCATTTCTGACATCCAATTGGACAGACCCTCATCCTGATCCTCCCGTTGCAAGTGACTTTTGGCATAGCCAATCAGAAAGGGCAATAGAGCAGTCACTTCCTCCTTCAGACAGGAAGTCTCTTCAGCCAGCCAGGAACAAAGGGAACGGAACGTGGCAAAAACAAAAGGGTCACCATAGCGACTTTGGTCAACCTGGAGGTAATCAGAGGAAATCAGTAATCAGAGGTGATTTGTCAAAACATTGGCAAGAAATATACTGAACGTTATTCTGATCATTCTTTCCATGACCTCTCACCTGTTGCAGGTGATAGATGACTGCAGAGAAGGCTTCCTCCAGCACTTTAAGGACCTGCCTGCTTTGCTGCAGGCTGAGCCCGGTGATGGCACTCTGAGGCTGCGCTTCGATCTGGGAGACTCCCTGGCTGCAGGCCTGTTCCATGGCGGCCTCCATGATGCGATAGCAGGCAGTGAGGGTGTGCTGCAGCTCTGCGCTCAGCTCTGTGCCCGGGGGCTCCTCTAGGCCCATCCTCACCTCCACACAGGCCCGGTTCACCAGCAAGCAGCAGAACTTAGGCAGGCCCACCGGCTCCCACCCATACAAGTCTAATAGACACCCACAGAGGATCAGAACCTGGCCTAACTGGGCTGGACTTAGTTTAGCCTGTATCATAGGTCTAAGGGCTGCCCACAAACTGACCACCAGGCTTTTCAGCTCCCCGCTCTCTGGGGTTCCTGAAACTGGAGGAAGGAACTGAGTTAGCTGGGCACACATATCCAGTTGGGTCTGGTCTGTGGCTTGGCAGAAGTCTTTAGAGACCTTAAACAGCAGAGCGAGGAGTTCCTTTGGATATTTGCTCCAGGCTCTCTCTTTGATTCTACCGGAGAGGAGGCACCCCAGGAGGGGAAGTCCCTTCTCATGGCTCATGGTCTGGTCCCTGTCCAGGGCTTGACACAGAGCTGGAATAGCCCCCCTGGCCAGGAGCTGATCTGGGCCCCGGGGTAGAGCAAAGACAGTGTTGAGGACCTGGTAGCAGTCTGCAGCCAGGGCCTCATCCAGTTTTGATGGAGAAGAGCTCTGAGATGGAGCCCCATTGTCAGCCGCCTCTTCAGTTTTCACATCTCCAGATGCACTCTTCTCTGGTTGATCCCCGCTGTCAGTAGATGCAGATGACCCTTCAGTTCCTTTGTTGACGTCTGTGGTTAGTGTTGAGATGGGTTCGGTCTTCTCTTCACCCTGGTCTGGTTCTGGGATCTTGGAGGTTTGGCCTTGTTTCTGGGGGCTCCAGTTTGGCCCTTCTGCCAGCAGACCCAGAATCAGAGGGATGGTAGTGAGGAGCTGGGGGTGGGCTGCCATATCTGGGTCTGTGCTGAGGGCAGCCAGCAGAGCTGTACCCAGGGACAGCAGCTCCTCTCTGGGCAAGCCTGAGGTGTCGCTACCCCTAACAGCTGTCACCAAAAGGCGGGCTGGAAGATTTAGCCCCACCGCTTCAAAGATGCACCTAAGAGTTGTGCTGTCTAGCTGGCCTGCTGGACACAATCTTGTAATCTACAGACACAAGTGGAAAGATTTTGCACGATTATTATGCATAATTTCGTAGGAAGAGTTTGGCATTCATGACTCTGCTTCGTTTCGTAGCTTATTCACAAACAGGTAGTTTTAACTCTTACCAGAAGGAGAGCAGCCAGAGTGTGGCTGTCATTTTTGGCATGGGTAAGAGCGTGCAGGCAGCGATCGAGGACCTCTTTCTGTGCGGCAGACAGCCTGCTCGTTCCCGGCTTTCCGTTATCATCCTCGCCTTCCCCACCTCCGTTCTCAGTTGGTGATTGGCGCTCACTTGCATTTGGGTCTGAACACACGACTTCGGTACCCTCCGCCATCACCACTGCTAAACTGTTTCAGAGATGCGTGGTGGAATGATTTGAAGGACTAGTTAGTTATGAGTTAAGCATGAAAGTGTGCCAACTATCTTTCCTGAGGTTCAGTCCAGGATATACCAGCAATAGCCTGTGACCGGTGACATGTGAAGCCAATCTGATCTTTACTGTGGATTACACACAAATGTTGCTAGTATTACTAATGATAGTAACATTATATTTCACTTACGTAAATTCTTTTTTTCTGAAGATCTAGCTCTTACGACTCCTCGCCTTGCTCACGCTTTTCTCTGGATTCAGTTGTCAAAACCGCTGTAGCGGCAACCAATCAACACGCCCCACATTTAACCCTGAACCAATCATCAATAACGTCTTTGCAGAGTGACCGCGCCATGTTGTTTTGTGTCCTATGAACGTTCATGTTTTCTCGTGGCAAAACAAAAGTCACTTTGCAAACAGTAAATGTAAACTTTTATTATGATGGTTGTTTGCAGTGATTATGGAAATTATATTGCAAGACCATAACGACAGATTTATAGACTGAGGGTGAGCAGGGGTGAAAAAAGCTTGTCAGGAGTCACATTTCCGGTAGCTTTTTTTCTTCTTCTAAATATTTCACATTACACTGTACAACGAATAATTGTCTGAGGGACTCATTTTAAGAGAATAAAATGTTCATATAATTCACATTTAATTTAGACACTGGGTTTGCGTCTTATTCTGAAGTTATATTAAAGTCGTATTCTGACAATATTCATCTTGTTATCGAGTAGTTTAAAAGGTCCCATTTCTAAAATCCCAACAAAATAACGGCTGAGGGCATGACTCTTATTCTGAAGGCTATTTTGCATACCCGGATATGCATTTCAGGATTTCCATGCCAAGATCTCTCTCTACATCATCAACCGTAGTTGATGTAGAGAGAGATCCACCAATATGAAGCGGCAAGGAGAGAGATAGTGTTGAAACACAAAGCTTCAGTCTTTTCAGATCGTGTGTGTGTTTCTATCTCAGGCCTCTGTTTTAGCTGTCAGTTGACGCTCTGGCAGCGTTAATTAAACAAAGATTGGAGGGGGGGTCAGAGGTCACACCTGCACAGCAAGCCTGCCATGTATACTTTATCATTGCTAATGCAGCGATAATTAAAAATGAGGCATTCGAGGCAGCAGAAATTAATGGAGTTTCACCGTTCTGATTGCGCGAGTCTGCGATGCGGAAGGAATGATTAATTCATTTGTTCTCCGCTCGGCTGGAACGAGGGTGGCGGCGAGGTCGAGAGATAGGAAGTGAGATGCAGCAGATCCTGTCGAAACCTAGAGACTGTTAAAAGGATGCTCACAGTACGTAGATAAGATGTCGACTTATTCGTGTACCCCCCAAAAATTCATTAAAATAAACTAAGAACTTGCTTTTCTCTTTTGGCATTTAAGCACTTTTTAAAAGCTCAACTCTTTTTCCAGTGTGTCGAGGGAAGATACAGATTAAGTTAAAGTGACATTGTTTTGACACGCCATATTTCCAGGTGTCGGCTTGTAGGGCCCCTGGGGGCCAAAGATTGATACAGGCTATGACTTTGAGAGGACGATGATGGCTTCCAGAATATTGTTTACACCTCTGAGCCCCTAAATGTCCCCCACCTCTTTATGTTCCCCATGTCCAGACCTTGACAACGTCTCCATTTCACACAGTCTCACTGCTGTCATTATCACATTCCTTCTCACAGCGTCTCTGACTTGCTCAGGCACGTACAAACACACACACCAGCTGGCTGCATGTACACACACATCAATGTGCACACACCCTTCATCGTGTACAATACTCTAGAGTATAGAGAAGAAGAGAAAGTGGGGAAGAGACAACATTCAATCTGGGGGGGGGGGGGGTATTCCACTGAAGAATCTATCCCGTTTGTTCTCCATGAGATTTGACTCACTTTGTACCTTTAGATCTCCTTTTTTCCTCGTTAGGTTTAATGTTCAAAAACCCGACAAATCAACATGTCTGCCGTATAGCCCAACCAAATGAAACCTCCCAAAGTCTGGCTGCTCTTCTCTCCAGCCACCAGCAGCATGACGAGCCCTCTACCTCCTGGAGTGGCCGCGCAGCAGCACGTTCAAAATGCATTTCCTCTCTCCGCTCTACTAAAGAGGTGCCAAACAAAACCAAAGCACTGTTCTCAGATGACTTGAATAGAGAATTGCCAATGGATTTGAGGGGGGGGGGGGGGGGGGGGGGGGAGGCTTTCCGACCAGCCTGGTTCCCCCACCTCGGTCGCTGAGACATCATCAGCTCACTTCTCTGGGTTTCTGCTCCGGCAGACGGATGGAGGAGCTGGGAAGCTCTCAGAGTCTCATCCTCACCCTGGATGACCATCTGTCTCCGTTTAGAAGACACTGTGCATCCAGGGAGTGACTGACGGGAGGCAGGAGGGGGCAGGAGGAGGCAGGGGGAGACAGAGGAGGCAGGGGGAGACAGAGGAGGCTGGGAGAGACAGAAGAGGCTGGGAGAGACAGGAGTCAGCTGAGAGTCCTGACAGATGATGCTGCTGATATGATCTCTTACAGTAAAACCTGCTATTCCATTTCACTTCACCTTACAATGAAAACTGGTCAGGATGAATGACAGCTTTCCCTTCCTCCCTCCTCTCGCTCGCTCTCCCTCCTCACCTCTCTTTCCCCCCTCTTCATCTCCCTCCCCTCCTCTCTCTCTCTCCACTTCATTCCATTTTCAACAATGCACTTTCCCGCAGGTCCACAAGCAGTGATGGAGTTGCCATCATCAGGACATTGAGACGGCTGTGAATCATCTGGCTCCAGCCTCCCTCGTCTTCCTGCTGATACAGGACACTTTGCTCCTCCTCTCTCACCCTCACACTCCAAACACAGCCAAGGTCTCTGAGTGTCAGGTCAACATCCAACACATACAGTGCATTAGGGCTGTCAAAACGGCAAAAAAATTGTTCATTGTGTGTGTGTATATATATATATATATATATATATAATAATTATGGCATGCCATTCAGGAAATTAATCCTTTGAATATATATACAGAAATCTTGAATATATATACAGAAACCTTGAATATATATACAGAAAACTTGAATATATATATACAGAAACCTTGAATATATATAAAGAAACCTTGAATATATATAAAGAAAGCTTGAATATATATATATATATATATATATATAAGAAAGCTTTAATATATATACAGAAACCTCGAATATATATACAGAAACCTAGAATATATATACAGAAACCTCGAATATATATAAAGAAACCTTGAATATATATACAGAAACCCTGAATATATATATACAGAAACCCTGAATATATATATACAGAAACCCTTCCACTTTGCGCCAGTGCCTGTGGCCATCTTGTGTGCGACAGTGTATAAGAGACAATGAGTCAGGCCGCACGCAATCTAGTTGCAGCATATTTAAACAATGAACAAATGATAAATACACTGGCTCTGCCTGTCAAAATCCTCCCGATACCCCTGCCCAATACCCTGCCCGTTCTTCTGACGAAGAAGTTCGCTCAATTTTTAACCGTGGCAGACCAACAGCCCAGGCAGCTGCCTATCGGGCCAACTTGAGCATGCCCTACACTTCTCAGGAGTGCCCCGGAGAAGTGCCGCGTTAGAGCGCAGTGCCACTACGCACGGCCATTCACTGTGTTTCACCTTTATTAAATCACCTGAAAACGATATCAAGTTAACGGGTGGAGATTGTACACGGGGTGTTGTGGGGCTCTCCTGTGAGGTTGAAGACATGCTGATGTTGGCCTGATAAACAGCTGCCTGTTGTAGTAGATCTGCCACGATAAAAAACGGAGCGAACTACCTTGTCAGTTGAACTGTATTGGGCAGGCTATCAGGGTGATTTTGGGCCGTACACGCTTTCGCCAGTGTGTTACTGATGTCCTCAGTTTAATATTGCTGTATCGAGATTGTAATCGGACTAACTCATTGTCATTCACTTTTTGCTGTAACATCCATACGTTACATAACAGCGCATACACTGCGGTGAAGTCTGACATCAGTCAAGTTTCATTCATATATTCAAAGTTTCTTTATATTCAAGGTTTCTGTATATATATTCAAGGTTTCTGTATATATATATATATATATATATATATTCAAGGTTTCTTTATATATATTCAAGGTTTCTGTATATATATTCAAGGTTTCTGTATATATATATATTCAAGGTTTCTTTATATATATTCAAGCTTTCTTTATATATATTCCAGGTTTCTGTATATATATTCGAGGTTTCTGTATATATATTCAAGGTTTCTGTATATATATTCAAGTTTTCTGTATATATATTCAAGGTTTCTGTATATATATTCAAGGTTTCTGTATATATATATATTCACGTTTTCTGTATATATATTCAAAGGATTAATTTCCTGAACGGCATGCCATAAATAATATATATATACATATATATGATATTTGTTGACAGCCCTACAGTGCATCACATGAGTCCATATTTCTGGAAGCTTGTCCATCTCTGCATGCGTCAGAAGGTGATCTGTGGCGCTTCTCATCGACACGCCGGATCTCTCTCTCGTCTTCAAAGTTGACCACAGAGGTTCTCACCCCCAGCGTCTGCAGTCAGCGTTGGAGAACACTCTCCTGACCCACCCCTCTCCTGGAACTATAGTAGACCCCACCCAAGCTGAGAGGGCCAAGGTTAAAGCCAGAGGCAGGGGGGGTGGGTGTTCCTGCCTCCACAGGGGGCTGTCAGAGACCAGGGAGGTGCTGCAGATGGTGCCTTGGTGTCAGGCAGAGAAATGAATCTGCCCCCCTCCCCCCACCCCTTCTCCTCACAGGAGATACCTTACAGCACGTCTGGAAGTCTGCTGTTAAGGGATTCATTTGTGTCAAGCACAGCAGACTGCCCTGACCCGACCTTGAAGGAGATCTGATTGAGGGAGAGAGAGAGAAAGAGAGACAGAGAGAAAGAAAGAGAAAGAGAGAGACAGAGAGAGAGAGAAAGAGAGAGAGAGAGAGAGCGAGAGAGAGACAGAAAGAGATAAAAAGAGAGAGAGGGAGACAGAGACAGAGATAAAAGAGAGAGAAAGACAGAAGTGAGACTGAAAATTTAGTGAAATGTATTTTGCAATAATCAAGCCAGATCTTGAATACACAAACTGTAAACTGTAATTCCCACTGCCTCTAAGAACAATAAACATGAGATGTCCTAACAGGGCAGCCAAGAAGAAGAAGACCCCGCTTGTGTTTCTGTAGGGGCCCCCAGGTGCCTGGGTGTGGCATGGCCCCTGGGTCTGGCATGGCCCCTAGGTCTGGTATGGCCCCTAGGTCTGGCATGGGCCCTAGGTCTGGCATGGCCCCTGGGTCCGGCATGGCCCCTGGGTCCGGCATGGCCCCCTGGGTCCGGCATGGCCCCTGGGTCCGGCATGGCCCCTAGGTCCGGCATGGCCCCTAGGTCTGGCATGGCCCCTAGGTCTGGTATGGCCCCTAGGTCTGGTATGGCCTTTGGGTCTGGCATGGCCCCTGGGTCTGGCATGGCTCCTGGGTCTGGCATGGTCCCTAGGTCTGGCATGGCCCCTGGGTCTGGCATGGCCCCTGGGTCTGGCATGGCCCCTGGGTCTGGAGCTGATATCACTCTGCTCTCTGGCTCGAGGGTGATCCCTCTCCCTGCTCTATAAGCACATGCCTTGGTTAATTTGACAGCAGAGAATTGGTTCTGGGTAGAAGTGTCACACATCACTCTTTGCTGGAGATTGAACCACAGAATAGGAGATCCCAGGACCCATCCTTAATGAAACCATGATGGACGTACACGTGCGTGTGTGTATGCGTATGGGAGCGTATATCTGTGTGTGTATGTCTGTGTATCTGTGTGTATGTATGTGAGCCTGTATCTGTGTGTATGTCTGTGTGGACGTGCGCATTTAGGCGTACGCCTGTCTGTGTGTGTGTGTGTGTGTGTGTTTGTGAGGCCTTTCTCCTCAACCACATCAAAGTTCGTAGTCTACCTCTATCTACTATAAATGGCAACTCAGAAATACTCCATTTCATGACTAATGGAACAAAGCATCAACAAGTTACATAGGAGAAACCATCTGTTTAACATTAGTCTTACTGTGCACTGGGTTCAAATACTATGAAACAAAACCCTAACAAAATTTAAATCCAATTCAGCCACAAAGTTACTCAATAATAACTTCAAATTAAATACATCTGGTTATTCAGACACTTGTTAAAACACACACACGTACACAAATGTCCCTCATCAATATGCCAGTTATGACCCCTGTATACAGGTTGTATACCCTGAGCTAGCAAGGTGTGGCTGTCGACATCAATAAAGCCGATACACAACCAGGGCTCATTACTGCAGAAGGAGCCACTCTGCACATTGTCAGATATGAAGAATGGTTTGCATGGCAACTCATTCCTCCTGTCTGACATCCATCTCTGGCGTCGCCACTGGCAACGGTCAAAGCCCTTTGCCCCCATCACCAGCCTGGTCCTTGATCAAAGATGACGGGAAGGGACGATGTACGGAGGACTGACACAACACATCCCACATCCCCCACCCTCGTTGGGGAAAATAATTACAACCTCTGTGTGTCGGATCTCTGGTTAGTTGTTCGTTTCTCATCGTCGTTCTTTGAGTGTGGTCGTGTGGTTGTCTGTCCGTGTTTGAGATGAGAAGGTCATTTGTTCTCGAGCGTGAGAGATGACAAGATGACAGTTATACAGATATTCTCCTCCTCCACCTCCACCTCCTCACTCCTCACGCTGAATGGGACCATGGACGTATTAATTACTGTTTTTAAAATCATCATAAAAGAAGAAGATGAGTTAAACGCACACAGAAGATCTAGAACACAGATGTGGTTGCTGTAGCCTCTTCAGGAACCACACTGGGGTTCACACACAATATGAAACACACTGTACACCATTTATGTATCTAGATTTGGGTCGAGAAGAAGGTCTAGAAAATGCTTGTGCAACATGTCAAATCCCTGATTTAGCAAATGTATTTACACAAAAAAAAGGTAAATCAAGTAATCCTGTTCAGGAATATCAGTCTATTCATATGCCCACAAAATCTATTCCGAGATGTCATTTAAGAACATAATGATGAATCTGTCTTCCCTTCGCTTGGAATTCATCAACGGTCTGGTGCAGTTAATTCCGACCCCTCTGATTGTGTCAACTCATCAAGTGGATTTTCTCATTTCCCAGAAGGCCTATTGACATTTCCAACCTCAGTTAATCTTTAATGAAGAGTTACAGTCAAACCTGGATCTATTAACAGTGATACTTGTTCCTTTTCTCTCTCTCTCTCTCTCTCTCTCTCTCTGTCTCTCTCTACCTCTCTACCTCTCTACCTCTTTCTCTCTTTCTCTCTCTCTCTCTCTCTCTCTCTCTCTCTCTCTACCTCTCTACCTCTTTCTCTCTCTCTCGTACCCCTAAGAGATGAACATGGCCGCTCCTTTCTTGGATAAGGAAGGATTGTATCAAGATCGGAAAGAAGATCTTTGTCGTATGAAAGCACAAGGACAATATGACGTCAATCCACATAGTCCTGAGTCCATCAGAGACACAAAGAGGTCCAAAATGTACGTGAAACCTAAATGACATGAGCAGCTGTGACCTGGCACCTGCATAATGACAGTACAGCATAATGCCACTTAAAGTGAATGGCGTCTTCGGATCAAGACAGATGAATTTCTTAGAAGGCGGAATATGAACCGAAAAGATTTCGATTACTTCTTTGTGATATTCTCCTCGAGTGCAAATGAATATCAATTGGTCTATTCCTCTTGGATGAGGTGACATTAAAATGACAAAAGTAATTGGATCAAAGGCTCACAAGGGAACTGAGTTTAAATGTAGGGTTGTGGTGCTCCCTAGCACAGCATGGACTCACTTTAAAAGCGGGCAGAAATGCAGCACCTTGAGCTGCTTTTTAAAACATAAAAACTATTTACCTCATGAAATAAGGTCAGTCAAGGTCTGACCTTCATTTTAAGGAACACATTGCTGCTGTCTCACCTGGACACGTCTATATTTCACGTCTTGGGCGTAAGGTCAAGCAATTCAGTCTTGCCCTGGGTGTTGAGGGCTTACTCTGTTCTCTAGCATGTCAGCAAATGTCACGGTCACACAGTAGCAGCATGCTGCTGGTGTCCCCGCCACTCGTCTCTGGACGCTACACACTTCCTGACATTTCCAACCTGGCATTTCTCTCAGAACCCCCCCCCCCCCCCCCCCTCCACCAACCCCTCATCCTGCTAAAAACAAACAAAGTTTGTGGATGTGACCGACCTCCTCCCAGCCCCGGTGGGCTCTCAGACACTCCGCTGGTATCCAGTGTCGTGTCTCTGACCTTCTCAGCTCCTCTCAGGACTTTCCCAGAGCAGGGATCCACAGGATCGAGCGGGCGGATCGGGTTTCCATGCTCTTGCATCAGCGAGGCTGTAATGAGAAGTGGCGAGTCAGCCAGGAGGTAGAGGAGGAGGAGATGGAGGAGGAGGTGGAAGAGGAGGGCAGCGAGGAGAGAGGTGAGCCCATATTGAAATCCTCCTCAGACCCTGAGTCGACAGTCGCTGACTTGCGGAAGGTGTTTTTCCGTGTACTGCTGAAGCATCGTTATTGCATTTCCTTCTGCAAGCCGCAAGCTGAAGCTCATCGGCGGCTGCAGGGATCCCAGAGAAGCTTCCAGGACCCGCTGATGTAGCAGGGGGAGAGGGGGGGAGGGAGGAGGAAGTGAGGAGATGGAAAGCAGGAGGAGGGGAGGGGGGGAAGGAAGTCTTGAGTGATCACTGGGAGCTACATTGACTTGTACCTTTTCTAAAGGTGAACTTCAAGCGTTTAATCTGAGGTTAATCAGTGTATTTTTTAATCTGTTTGAAAATGACTTGCATCTTGGGAAACATTGTAATTACCAGGTCAATTGAATCATATTTCAATGTTATAATCAATTAGAGGGAACGTGATTATGACGAGGCTGAGATTGTTTTCCTCAAGTAGGCAACAATTACTACTGTGCCACCTGAGGCCAGGTGTTCTTAACCGCAGTTGGTGGAAGGAGGAGTTAAAAGTGCTTAACAATCACATCAATTATATTGTTATGCATATTGTTATTGTTGTGCAATATATACAACATATTCAATACTGTGCACCTCACACACAGTCTGTATAGCTGAAAGCTCTCTCAGCCTCTCCGTAACTAGGAGTTCAGTTTCTCTGTGTTAACCAATCAGCCCCACGTCATCCACCTGCGCATTAGGCCTGTTTTACCAAAGGACTGTATTGTATAAATGTCCCTGCCTACTCAGTTATCCTGTCCTTTCTTCCATATGTATTTTAAGGTCTTTACCACGCACTCCCCTGAACCACACTATGAAATCATGTTTCTTCACATAGTGAAAGTATAGAGTTATTGAGGTGTTTCGTCAGTATTGTACATTGCAGTGCGAGATGCAGAGAATAACACCGTACTTGATGGTACAAGCTGAAATCTTCCCAACGCTGGACCACATGTTGGAAAACAACCAAATCTGTTATAAAAGAGACAGGAATTGACCATCATGAAACCATCACGGTGAAAAACCTCCAACACCACGGCCAATAGTGAGCAGCCCCTCGTCCAAGCCAGACCCCCCACCGTCCCCCTCCCCCAGCGTTCTCTCTGAACTCCCCCCCCCCCCCCCCTTTCTCTGCTCCATGTACCAGCAGCAAGGATGACAGCCAGCCCCAGATGTTCAAAGACCGGAGAAAGAAAAGAAAAAAGATCAAGAAATCCTTTTTAGCGGCGGCTGACTGTTAGCGCCGTGCTAACGGCACCACAACGTCATCTGGCCCAGTGTTTATTTCCCTTAGCAGCAGCCTGTTGATCTTGGGCACCGTCACATGTTCTACCCTGCCTATCTGTGCTGGCGGAGAGCTTCAGGAAGACAGCAGCCTATGTTTATTTGGTCTCACTGGCTGTCTCGAGCGCCCGGGACGACAAAGCTCATTAAGCTGAGCGCAGACCAACACTGACGTCCGCCACCACACCAAGGAATAACAGAAAAAGGTGTTTGCTCAGGTATTTGGGGGCCCCCGGTCAGGTGGCAGAGGGGGTCCTGTTTACCTCATCCGGCCCCCCCGGCTTCCAGACTGTTCTGTGACGTCTGACGCAGATATACAGACGCCCCCCGAGAAACAGGAGGAGACAGGAAGGAGAAATTTCCTATTAACTCTGGAAATTGGTACAAGCTGTGCTGCCGCACAATCCAATCACCTTTCTTATTTTACCTCCCGCTCTGACCGGGCGGTCATGGGAGTTTTGTTTTAAGATCCGCCATTAGTACAGACACACAGCTCGCCCCCCCCCCCCCTCGTCCCCCTCGCCCCCCCCCCCCCCCCCCCCCCCCCCTCGTCCTCCACTTCCTGTTCCACTGAGGAAGTAAATATCTTGTTTGGCTGACTTTCTAACTTAAAAACAAATCCCTTAAATTTTTCTGTTGACAATAACGCTTTTTTAATGTGATGGTCTCTCTGTGATTTACGATGTGGCAGTATCAGCTTATTAGTCTATTTATTTTGTCGTTATCAGGTGGTCATTGCCTAGAGCAGGGGTGTCCAATCCTGGTCCTCGAGGGCCGCTGTCCTGAAGATTTTAGATGTTTCCCTGCCCTGGCACACCTGATTCTAATGAAGGGTCGTTAACAAGCTCTGTGGAGGTGTGCTAGAGCAGGGAAACATCTAAAACCATTAGGACAGCGGCCCTCGAGGACCAGGATTGGACACCCCTGGCCTAGAGAGTATGCAAGCCTTCCTGCAAAAGCGCCTCAAACATCACAACTATCCACCTGCAGCGCAGATCAAAGGCCAATTAGGATAAATTAGGCTGCAACCTTCATATCCTCGTGCACAACACCTGCCGTGTCACTATGGTAACCTGTCTGACTGGCGCGCTCCTACCCTCGCGCTCTAGATCCGCTACCTAGCAACAAGCCCGACAGACTAAACGGACCTCTAGCTACAATGCGGGACTAATCTAGCCTTAAACAGTCCCCCAAAATACCTCAGACTACCTGTTCGGATAATATATTTACCCAAACAGTTTGATAGTCAGATGCCAGTCGAGTTCCTCCATTATTACGGCCGTTTTTATCTTGGGGGAATGTTAGTAGAAACTCTCAGGAGGATTAGGTAAACTCACCCTGGTCCAGGTAGACTTCGGCCCCGGTCTGCAGCTCTGCTCAGTCCGCTGTTCCGTTCGCTGGCAGTGGGTGTAGTATTAGAGGTAATACGGTAATACGCGGGAACGTTCGGTAGACATGTAACCTAGGCAACGAGGGCAGGGGGCCATTAAAAAGAACGGAGTTCATACCATGCAGTCACGTCTCTACGAGTCTCCTTGATATATTAATATGTGTTGCAAGGCCAACTGAACATGGTGTCAGAAGTGAAGACAAGACAGTGAGCTGCAAAGTGGTAGTGGTATTCGCTGAGTTAGGTTAGATAGGCCAGTCAGTGAGTTAGCGTTAGCAGCTTGACAGCGGGAGCAACGATGGCTCAGTACCAAGTTAAGCCTCCGGAGCCGTTTTCGTTCAAGGCAGAAGAGTGGACGAAATGGATAAAACGATTCGACAGATTTCGCATCGCGTCTGGGATGGACGCTCAGGACGGGGGAAATCAGGTCAATGCGTTGATTTACACTGATGAAGAGGTTAGCCTGTACGTGGACACGGTGATGGCAAACCTGCCAGCTACAGACAAAAGACTTAAAGAAATAGAAACACATCAGGACAAAGACACTGTATCCCACACACTGAAGAGATACTGCAAGGAGGGCTGGCCTAATAAATTCTCCATACAAACAGCATTCCGTCCCTACCTGCCGTTCTCAGGTGAGCTAACAGTTAATGAGGGTTTGCTACTTTACGGCTGTAGAATAGTAATTCCAGTGTCACTTAGAGCAGAGATGCTGAACAAACTGCATGAGGGCCACCTGGGACACACTAAATGCAGAGAGAGGGCCAGGCAATCCGTGTGGTGGCCAGGCCTTAGCAAAGATCTGACACAACTGATAGAGAACTGTGATGTATGCAGTCGGGAGAGAACCAACTTTAGAGAAACACTGCAACCCACTGAGTTCCCAGCAAGACCATGGTCCACTGTGGGGGCAGAACTATTTCAGACGGAAAATAATAAGCACTATCTGGTCATTGTAGACTACTTTTCCAGATTCTTTGAAGTAGCCAAACTCACACGTACAACATCTGAGGCGGTGGTGGAGCACTTCAAATCCATATTTGCACGTCATGGCATACCAGATGTGGTGCGCTCAGACAATGGGCCACAATTTGCATCCGAGTACTTCAGGAAGTTTGCACGAGAGTGGGGTTTCACTCATGTCACATCCAGCCCCCACTTCCCACAAAGCAACGGTGAGGCCGAGCGGGCCGTTAGGACAATCAAAGCTATCCTGAAGAAATCCAGTGACCCTTACCTTGGCCTCATGGCCTACCGGGCCGCTCCTCTGGCGAACGGACACAGTCCAGCAGAGCTCCTCATGGGCAGAAACATTAGAACACCTGTCCCTGTCATCCCATCTCAGCTTAACCCAGGCTGGACAGACATGAACAGTCTAAAAATAACTGAACAAGCATACAGACAGAAGCAGAAACTGAACTACGACCGTTGTCACAGAGCTCGAAACCTGCCACTCCTCCGACAAGGTGACCATGTGTGGGTCAAGGACATCCGTGAGAGAGGCACAGTGGTGTCAAATGCAGGCACTCCAAGATCCTATAATGTGGAGACACCTAGGGGCACGTTGCGAAGAAACAGGTACCATCTCTCGCCCACACCTATTGCACCAGCAACACGCACCGACTTACCTGAGGATGGTGCATCCACTGCGGTGAACACACCCGTCACACCTGCAAATCCTTGTGACTCGGGGCAGCAGACACCAGTAAAAGAAGGACCTGTTCCTTCCAGAGTGAGAGTACCACCAGTGTACCTAAAAGACTATGACTGTACTTGAGAGACTAAGTCCACGATGGAAGAGAAAAGAGAAAGTGATGTGCAAATGTTGTAAATGTTGTTGATGCTTGTTAGAGTATCTATTTGTTGAAATTGAAAATGCAACTGTTTACATTTGACATGATATCCTAGTTCCAGTAAGACTGACATAAAGGTTAAAAGTTTATGAGATTAACATAAAACAGTCTTAGTTTAAAAACCTGTTTGCTTGAATAGATGCAAGTGTTTAGTTAAACTCTCAAGAGGAATGAAAGAAATAATTCATGTTTTTCGACAGGAGTTTATTGTTTTGTTATGCATTCTCTAAGACGGCATTCTTAAGTCAGAAAGGGGGATGTAGTATTAGAGGTAATACGGTAATACGCGGGAACGGTTCGGTAGACATGTAACCTAGGCAACGAGGGCAGGGGGCCATTAAAAAGAACGGAGTTCATACCATGCAGTCACGTCTCTACGAGTCTCCTTGATATATTAATATGTGTTGCAAGGCCAACTGAACAGTGGGTATAGGTGATCAATTTGATAGTTACATGAAACGCGGCGTCACATTAAAATAAAAGAAAGGTGGATTGGAAACAGTGGGGAATTTGTTTTTGTTATTAATTAACGCGAGTGGACAACGGATAATTACTTCCGGCCCCATCAATTTACCTTTACCTTTTTTTTACCTTTCCTACATCCGGGAGTTCAAAGGGCTAAGGCCCTCCCCCTAATCACCTGGGCCCTAATTAGAACCTGGGGAGTGGCCCCTCTCCTCTCTCCCCTCTCCCCTCTCCCCTCTCCTCCTCTCCTCTCTCCCCTACCACTCTGAAGTGTTATACCTAAAACTTACTCGAGGAAAGATTAAAACTCGGACATTAAGTATTATTCTTGATATATTCAGACAAATCAAAAGCCGTTTTATTCACCATGTAACTTTGCACAAACACATCATTTAGTGTGACAGGACTGTGCGAACAATGAACAGATGCAGATCTTAAATAAATACTTTGATATTTTTAAAAGAGCAAATTCATTTTTCGTTCCTCCTTTGTATCCTGCAGAGCTTTATTCCTAATTACATTTCTCAGAGCAGCTGCGTCAAGAGGAATCAACATGGCTTGCTGCAGCTTTTCATAAGCAAACACCTGTTAGATTCAGATTAGTTAATTAAAAAAAAAGGTTTAGAAAGAAGATAATAAAAAGTTGTCAGTGAAGATGAAGGATAATGAGGAAGTCAATGAAGACACGATCATTAACAACAACTTCAAAACAGATCTGTGAAACTGAACCACAGCGACAACCTGTCTCTGTCTCACGTTTACATTTAGTCATTTAACAGACGCTCTTATCCGGAGCGACTTACATCAAATACAGGGACATTCCTCCCTGAGGCAAGTAGGGTGAAGTGCCTTGCCCAAAGACACAATGTCATGTTGGCACAGTCGTAGTCTGAACCAGGGACCTTCTGATGACTAGCCTTACACCCTCACCGCTCAGCCAGCTCCTGTTCCAGGCAAGTGACTAGATTGCGTCACGTCATGCATACCAGACAGAAGCCATCTTGACTGTGCTGCCCAAACCTCGTTACACTGTTCAGAATAATGAAGCTCCTCAGAGGGGAACAGATCTGTGCCCGTTCTGCCAAACACAATGAACCCTCATGCCAACCAGATCCAATAAAGGCCCAACTGACTGGTGCTGCACACTTAAGTGTAATACCAGTCTCTCTATCTCTCTCTCTCTCTCTCTCTCTCTCTCTCTCTCTCTGTCTCTCTCTGTCTCTCTCTCTCTGTCTCTCCCTGTGTCTCTCTATCTCTGTCTCTTTCTCTCTCTGGCTCTTCCTGTCTCTCTCTCTATCTCTCTCTCTCCCTGTCTCTCTCTCTCCATGTCTCTCTCTATCTCTCTCCCTGTCTCTCTCCCTGTATCTCTCTCTCCTTCTGTCTCTCTCCCTGTCTCTCTCCCTCTCTCACTCTCCCTGTCTTTCTCTCTCTCCCTCTCTCTCTCTCTCTCCCTGTCTCTCTCTCTCCCTCTATCTCTCTCCCTGTCTCTCTCTCTCTCCCCCTGTTTCTCTCCTGCCATTTCTCCATCCATTAATTCATCGCATTCTCCTTCTCTCTTTTTCTCATTGGCTGATCGCTCCATCCCCAACAATCATAGGCCAATCTCTCCAACCCTATTCCTCATTGGCTGATCTCTCCATCCTCATCCCTCATCGGCCGATATCTCCATCATCATCGCTCATTTGCCAATCTCTCCATCCCCATCGCCCCTCCCTCATTGGTCGATCTCTCCATCCCTATCCGTCATTGGTCAGCAGGCCTCGTCTGATTCTCGTCTGAGCACCAAGTGGCCCTAAATCGAATGAGATATGAAATCAGATCAAATCCGTCCCTGGTTGGGTTTCCTCCCCCGCCTGTTTGTCAGATTGGCGGCTGGTTTAATCTAGGACTCCGTATGGCACCAGCTTCCTGGCCATCTGCATTCATCAGGTTAGCCTGACACCACCGCTGCCTTCCATGCTGTGGATTGGGTTGTGGCAATCAGTGCTTCCTCCAACTCCCCTGCCTCCCCACCTCTTTCTTTCTCCACCCCCCCTTCCTCCCTTCCTTACTACCCCCCCCTCCGTCCCTCCCTCTCTCCACCCACTCTCCCTCCCTCCCTCTCTACCTCTCTACCTTTCTCCACCCCCCCTCCCTCCCTTCCTTACTACCCCCCGTCCCTCCCTCTCTCCACCCACTCTCCCTCCCTTCCTTTCTCCAACCCTCCCTCCCTTCCTTTCTCCCTCCAGTGTGTTTTACTGTGTTTTTACTGTGTTATTTCTAAGCATATGCGTATTCGTGTGAACATGGAGTCAGGTTTGAGACTAGCACTTGACAAAGGTGTATGTGAACTCTTACACACCTGCCTGACCTGCAGATTTACGTTTCTAATTAAGAGGATTACTTAATTTTCAAATAGTGGAGGGGGGGGGGGGGTGATTGGAATGAGACATGATGTCAGAAGGCATTTCAAACACACCATAAACTACAAAATTTGTGTTTTCTGTCATTTCTCTCTGGATCCCCCCACGCCCCTGTTACAAGTGTGTGTGTGTGTGTGAGTGTGTGAGTGTCTCAAGGAGCTTTAATTAAACGCTCACAGAAGCAGAACCGCAGCCCCACTGGGTGGGTTGAGAGGCTGGGCGCTGCCCCCCCAACACGAGAGATAAGGATGACATCATCAGCTGCTTCTGTTAGTCTGGGCTGGGCAGAGCCGGCTGGGGGGGGGGGGGGGGGGGGGGGGCTGAAGTCCTCAGGGTACAGGAAGGGGGGCTGCGAGGAGGCAGGGAGTTTTGAGGGGAGTGGTTGTGTTTGTACCATACATCAGCAGGGTATTCACAGCAGACATATAATGTGTATATACACTATATTACCAAAAGTATTTGGTCACCCATCCAAATGATCAGATGGATGGGTGACCAAATACTTTTGGTAATATAGTGTATATATATATATATATATAAAGAAATGTTGTCATGAATAATTCTGTCTCACTTTACACTGTAATTAATAATTCTATCTCACTAAAAGTTAGCAGATGAATTCAAAGTGTTGGAGTGTCAACAATGTCCGCCAACGTCAAACTGGTGTTGCTGTTATCGAATCGCTCCAGTCTAGACTGCTGACAATTCACACTAGCGTGCGACACTGCATGGCCTTTATGTGTTACACTGTTATCCCATTGATTGTCCATGGCCAACTGTAATTACTGCTAATCCCCAGTCAAAGGGACATGGCAATTTGTGTCAGGCCTGTTCCTGGGCCCCAGGGGCCATTATCTGCCAGTTCATTAAAGAGAAGAGGTGGTCGGAGAGCGACCCGGAGCCACGGTGAGCGGAGGGCCTGGGGGGCCCGGGGGGGCCGGGTGCTGAGCTAAGCACCACACGTCCTCGACACTCAGTTTAACCAGGCGTGATCGGGCCCCTGCAGTACACATTGACCGGCCCCCGCTGCCGTTAAAAGAAAAAACATGTAGAATCCGTGTCACGTGACATCTAGCTTCCTGTGTCAGGTGGGCGTGCAAGGCTCTCCTGTCGCAACAAAACCAGAGGATACTGGGATGTGTTGTTGCTAGGATTTATGCTTTACCATGACAAGTATCGCTAGTTTACATTTAGTCATTCAATTTATGTGCAGCAAGTACAGAGGCATTCCCCCTGAGGCAAGTAGGGTGAAGTGCTTTGCCCAAGGATACGTCATTTGGCACAGCCAGGAATCGAAGCAGCAACTTTCTGATGACTAGCCCGATTCCCCTAACCGCTCAGCTACCTGACTCTTGAAACTCCCTGGTTTCAAAGGATTTCTCAGACAGGCGTTTGGACATGACTGCTTCCTTACTGGGTCATTCTTCGTGTAGATTAAACGTTTCCTGTGTTCCTTCCTGTGCGATAGCTCATTACAACATTACGCAACCCATCAGTTAACGTTCAGGTGTCGTTAGCATGAGGATAACGGAAAACGTTTAATGACTTTAACAACTGTTCTCTAAGGAGAAGCCTTAGTGAGATCCACATGGTTGAATCTCTGTGGGTCGACGATGGCTTCCAGAAAGGGGGAATCACTACCATGGAGTCAGTGCCACTTTTCACAGCCCCAACCTGATACTCCTGCTCTGGTCACGTCCTGGATTCCCCCCCCCCCCCCCCGCCCCTCTCCCCACAGCTCTGGGAGAGATCAGACTTCAGCCCAGGGAGACTTCCAGCAGCCCAGGGGATGTCTGATCCACACATTATCCAGTCTCATCCAGCCCCTTGGATACTTTATTCCCGTCCCAAGTTAACAAGAACTCATCCAGGATCAAGTCCAACATGAAGACACGCATTCCTTCTTAACGGGTTTTTACTGCCTTCAGCTGCAGGTGATTTCAGAAAGAAGACTCATGGCTTCCTGCAAAGTCGCATTCCACTCAGATAGTCATGGTGGTAGAACAGTAATTCTAGATTCCTTGGGAGGTCTCTGTGTGTGTGTGTGTGTTGCACGCACATGTGTGTGTTCTGTTTGTGTTGCCACATGTAAATTTCTTATGTTTACATATTAATTTATAGCTTGCTGTTCCTTTATCCCTAGCTAACTATAACACAGTGTTACTTTTATTGTAAGTGACCTCAAAACCTTAGGAATTAATTGTTACTGAAGGCTATCCAAATGATCCTGTTCTCATCGTTAGTGGGGGGCTATAGGCATTTAGCTTTGATCAATGTTCCTTGGTGTCTACATTAGACTTGCCTTCAGCTACAGAGGTCATTATGTACATAGTCCTCTAGATCTATGGTATCAATTATGCGATCGTTTATCAGACATTTATAACCATAATTGATACTGCCAGAGCCACAAAGGCCTGGTTTAACCTCTGCAGTGACAGAAGAGGACACTCCAAAATTTCTACATTTTAGAGGGAAACTAATATGTTGTCAAGCTGTGGACAGGCTTCCTCTCAGACAGATTTAAATAGATCTGGAATTAGATTTTTAATGGAGGTTTTCTCCGGCCCGTGAGACAGATAAAGAGAGCCTGTCACAGGCTGTCTTTCAATCGAGTAAATAACCTCTGTGGGTTCTCATACTAATGTATCGTGTCCAACGTAGTCAAGGTCTTCATTATGTCACAGGCAATTTCCGATCGCCCACAATTTCTTAATGGAGAAAAAAAAAAAAAAAAAGTCTAGTGTTATTTCATCACAGTGAAAGTCTGCATGAGGTCTCTTTCCTCGGACTATGGTGGTTAGGTGAGTCTTTCCCTTGGGAGTGCTGTTCTACTGAGTGATAAAGCCATCAAAGGAAGTCCCCGAGCTGGGCAGGTCTGGAGCAGAGCCACCGGCTGTCAAACCCAACCGGGGGGGGGAGGGGGGGGGGACTGGAATTTAGATATCATACTGTACATACAAAGCCTTTTCCATCTTAGAAAGAGAGTTTTGATGACATATCTTTTTTCAGCTGGGAAACTGGAGTCAAGTCGTAGCGATCCTCTTGAGAGAAAAAAAATTATATATTTTTTTAAACCTTCCCCACCCCCCATTTTTTTTTCCTCAGATTTCTGGACTAAAACTTCCAAATGGTGTCATCTTTCTGACCTGACAGGCTTCAGGAAACAGACTCAGCAGCAGAGAGGTGCTCCGTCGTCGTTTCCTGAAGCCAAACAGGTGTTTGCTCTGCGACGCTCTGCCCGGCTAAACCTGTCACTGTAGTCATGGTAACGCCATCACGTCTTCCTCCCTGTGCGAGTCTTGTCATCATGTGCGAAAAGCTGGCTTGTAGAGACGCGTTTACCCCACCCCCCACCCCCACCGCTATTGGACTCCTTCCTGTGCCCCGCCCTCGTCTCCTCCCCATGACACATGCAGAAGAAAGAAAGGTTCCAGTTTGGAGTGGGATGCAGCCAAATCCACAATGCCACTCAGGCTAAGAAAAAAGGACCTTCTTGTGTCATTTTTCCACTGGGTTTCCGCTGCCTGTTTTGACAGGCGATTCCAGCTGAGCGTCTGTAAATGGGGAGAGGGAGGAGAGGAGGAGAGGAGACGTGGGGGACTTTGTTTTCCCTCCTTTTCCTCTTCCCAGTTTCTCAATTGAAATTCAGGCCAATGAAGTGGAGCCTGTGTTGATTTATGTCGCCGCCTTAATCCCCCGTTGTACTGCGCTGGTCAAACTGCTTAGATTAAAATTTGTTTAAATGATCGTTCCCTTCACACTGAGATAGTAGAAATCCTTCCATTCCACAGCCCCCACCCCCCCCCCCCCCCCTCCACCCCAACATACATGTTTAGATATGGAGACATATTCCATTCATGATGTACTGGAACATTGGAAGCCTTGGAACCTCACGTAAAATAATTTTCTCGCCGCTTCGGTTGAAGTTTGGATAATCCTGGACCCGTTTCACCAAACTTCAGATTCTCTTATTGGTTGCCCCAATGTCTTAGTGAACCAATAAACACACAGCCAGAACTCTGGACACTGTGGTAAACATCCTAAACATTCGATGGCCTGTGTGTTCAGTAGAGCCTGTCTTCAGTTCCCCATGCGTATCTACCTACAGTTAGGCCACAGGCATTTTTCGATACTTTATCCATATCCTCTGAATGGGACCCAAGCTGAGACGAAGAGCAATGACGGCCAATCACAGGAGGTTATCCTCAGAAACAGATCACTTCAGTGAGAGAGGTGATGGTCAAACATGGGGGGGGAGAAAACCTTGTGGCTACAAGAACATTTATTGTTACACAACCTAACAACCATGCACACGATGACCTGGCTAATGACACCATAGATTCACTCCCCCAGGCAGCCTTTTGGCAGAGTCCAAAACTATTCCAAAGCGATCGATTCGGAGGGTTGGCTGTGAAATTGAACTGTCAGGTGTTCCACCAGTCCTGATATGATATTGATCTCTTGGCGCTTAGCGACCGACAAAGGACTCCGGCTATGCTGAAACAGAGACCAGGTCATCGCCTAGCAGTAATAACCTCAGATTGGAATTTTAAATAGAAATGTGATCAACATTCTGTCCTCTGCTGGATGAGAGCCACAGTGGGTCTTCCTGCTTGGTGGGGAGACTCATCTCTCTGCTCTTGTGACGCGGGGGGGCTCCAGGTGTTACCGTCAGCCAATCATCATCAGCGAAGACATAACCGCCCCCAAAACGTATATTTTCACCTAGTCTGTGCTCTGAGATGAACTCTGATTGGTTCAAATGACCTTCAGGAGCGCTCTTGGACTGTAAGATGTAAATGTCTCTGAATTCTGTCTGCCTTCAGAACTTCTCTTTCTGAACAATATGAAGTTACTGCAGCCAGGGCTCAAGTTGCTAGTATGTGTGTTTGAGGATGTGAGTCTGTGAGTGTGTGGGAGTATGTGTGTGTGTGAGTGTGTGTGAGCGACTGCATATGTGTATGTGTGTATCTGAGTGTTTGTGTATGAGTGTGTGTGTATGAGTGTGTGCACGTGAGTGTGTGTGTGTGTGTGCATTGCGGGCGTACTGAAGCCCTCCTATATCTCTGTTTTAATTAGGGCGTCCTCAGCCGAGCCGAGCGTTGTCAGCGAGTGCATGGAAGCAATCAACGCCCCGCGTGGCTGCAGACACATGCCTTTGATCAGGCCCTGGAGACTGATCCACTCTGACCAGGGGGAGAGGTGAGTGCAGGGCGTGAACCCGCTCCTCCTCCTCATGCAAAGCCCTTGCCGCCAGCCCCACAGCAGCACCCTCGACCCCTCCTGGAGGATGGTACGCCCCCCTCTCTCCAGCTACCACAACAATGCTCACTCTGTCTCTCTGTACTGTGGTGCCTTTGTTAGGAGAACTGTGTGCTTTCTGCACAGGCACTGATAAATATGAAGGTATCAAGCCAGATTTTTGGCACCTTAAAACGTAAAAAAATATTTAAAGGAATTCATACGTTTGCTGTGATTGAATTAGATCCTGTAGCTGAAAAATGTACCTCGCCAGCTGAAGTCACTGAACCATCATTGAAGCGTTTTACAAGTTTCTCTGCGAGCGAAGAGAGTTGGTTATCCGCAGACAGTCAGAGATCAACAGGACAGTGACTCATCGTTCACCGACGGAACAGATGAATGAACACAACAGGAGAGGAGGAAGGTCGTAAATCATCCCTGACTTGGTGCGTGGAAACCATTTTGGTCGTCCAAAAACGACTGTGTTAGTGTTTCTGAGAGCTTGATCTTGTGTTTCTTGTCTGGTGGTAACTTTTATGAAGACTTTCACAGCAGTGTTTCTACGCTCAGCTTGACCTCAGCTAAATATGCAAAGCTGCCGTCTGTGTTTAAACTGTTTCTATGTCACCTGGGGCAACGCAGAAGCTAATCCTTAATGGAATATCGTCTGGCTGTGGTGGGATGTCCGGATGTCTGCATGGTGTGTGTATGTGCGTGTGTGTAGGTTAGAGTGTGGGGGTATAATGCGTGTTTGTGTGAGTGCGTGTTAAACCATTATTTTTCCTCTATAATCATTTGACATTCCACCTGCTTGTTATACGATACGCTATCAAAGTTTGACTGTTCCTGTGAGTTCCCAGTTTCGAATCATTTGATCCGTCCTGTTCCCGCTCTCCTGAAAGTAATGGAAAGATTCTCACAGGGCTTCTTTTCACTATCATCTGGAATTAGCATAATACTATTTTCTTTTTCGCCTACATTGTTTTCCCGCTTCTTCTCCTCATTCCAGTATCTGTGGCTGTTTTCCCCCTGGTGTCTGTAGACCATGCTGTGTGCTGGAGACAGGAAATAAGCCGCGCAGAACACACACATAGAAACACAGACTGAGAGAAACACAGACACACAAACACACACACACACACACGGAAACACAGACTGAGAGAAACACAGACACACATAGAAACACAGACTGAAAGAAACACAGACACACAAACACACACACACATAGAAACACAGACTGAGAGAAACACAGACACACAAACACACACACATAGAAACACAGTCTGAGAGAAACACAGACACAAAAACACACACACACACACACACACACACATAGAAACACAGTCTGAGAGAAACACAGACACACAAACACACATAAATACACACACACAGAGAAACACACACACACAGAAACACAGACTGAGAGAAACACATAGGAGGAGAGGCCTGAAGAGCTGAGATGAGAGAGCGATGGAAAAAGGGAGAGAGGAGGGAAAGAATGAGGGAGGGAGAGATGGAAAGAGAAGCGAGTACAGAGGAAAAGAAGGAGAGAGAAGACATAAGTCAACAGAGGTTCCCCTCCTCTAAAACCACCCTTTCATCCTGCCAAGCCCTTCTGGTTCTCTCCATCCTCCAGTTGGAACCTGGGAACATTTCTCTTTTCAGGTTTCCAAAAAAAAGTACCCTTGGAACACTTCTGTACATGCGATGCAGTTCTGTCAGAAATGAGAGCCAATTATCTGACTGCTGCCAACACACACACACGCACACACACTCCCTGTCACACTGGATGCTGTTTAAACGGCTCATGTCACACGCGGTTCTGCAGAAATCACAGTCATCATCTGTTCCACACACGATGCGATGAACCTCACAGGAAGTGCGTTTTTAAGGTCAGGCTGAATCTACTAGCAGAAGGAGGTTTTCCAAAGTGGAAAAAGGCGCCGTTTGAAATTCCATGTTTCCAGCCTTCAGACAGCTGAGCAGCCTTCTGGTGACAACCTTTAGTTGAAAACACATTCAGGGCTACTTCCAAGGCAGTTGTCTTTCATTAAAGAAAACGAATAATAATAAAAAAAACCATCTAAATAAAGATTGGTCTTCGTAGGGTTTAGGCTCTCCACACTTGCCGACACAATTTGATGAGAGCTCCCGCTGAGAACATTTCTAAAACCTCAATTTTGTCGAAAAGCTCTAGGTTTGATTTAATGTTGTGAAACTATTAATTTAACTTCATTAATGTCAGATAGGCCCCTCCCCTTCACTCTAATATCCACATGATCAAATCCAGCCACACGTCAACATAAACATCTGCGGACACCTCGGCAGACGTTTCCCAAAGTCCTGAGGCTAGAATGACAGACAGACAGAGAGACAAACACAGACAGACAGACACAGGCATACAGACAGACAGACAGGCAGACAGGCAGACATGCAGACAGACAGGCAGACAGACAGGCAGAGGCAGACAGGCAGGCAGACAGACACAGACAGACAGACAGGCAGGCAGGCAGACAGACACAGGCAGACAGGCAGACAGACAGGCACACAGACAAGCAGACACAGACAAACAGGTAGACACAAACAGGCAGACACAGACAGGTAGACACAGGCAGACAGACAGGCAGGCAGGCAGGCAGACAGACAGATAGGGCCGGATAGAGTTTTCAGAACGTTCACACAAACGGCCCCAGAAGGAGCCAATTGTGCGTGGCCGGAGTTGGAGTGGACTACAATGCAGACGCTCTTCCGTGCGAGATGAATCAGCCTCCGGGAGCCTGCGGGCTTATTTGTGTTGTTGAACTTTATAACGGGGAACGTTCTTTACGCTGAGGGAGGGGGTGAAGTACGAACTGGGAGGGGGGGGGGGGGCTAGAGGGGGGCTAGCCAGAGGTGTAGAGGAACAACGTGATGTTGGCTGAGGACGGAAGCTCCTTTGATGATCCTCTGATCCCCAAATAAGCTCAAACATTTCATCCTTCACTGCCGATCCTTATTTTTCTCAGGAGGAACCCGGAGGAGAAGCGCTCAAAATAACATCTGTGGACGTAACGCATCACATGACTGGATATCAGCCACACATTTGTTATTCAGACTGTAATGGCAGCACGGGTGACCTCATGTTACCAGCTACAAGGCAACATACCTGTAATCTTCCTCACACACACACATCTGGCTGTGGTTTCTGGAGGTCAAAGGGGTCAACTTCACAAACACAAACGAAACAGGCTTCAGCTTCATCCAGACAAGACGAGCCGCTGCCTCTCTGGGTCTCCCTGCTCCCTGACTGACATGTGGGAATTGAAAGCCAGGATCTGTCCCAGCAGGGTGCTGGTCTCTCTGGGGCTCGTCTTGTCTCTCTCCAATCTGTGATCTCACCAAGGCCTTATCTCTCACACCATACTGGTCAGTTCTTCTTCATGGCTGTCAGCACAGGCAGAGGGAGATGACACCTTCATGTTGCCTCCAGCTGAAGGAGACTGGGACTGTCACACACACACGCATACACACACACACACACACACACATGCTTATGGACATACACACTAGCACAAGTACACACTTGCATTCTCACATGCACATGGTTACTCACACACACACACCGTTATAGACACACACACACCAGCACAGTTACACACATGCACACTCACACACACTAGCACAGGTACACACACGCACTCTCACATGCACACACACACACAGTCACACACACATGCATGTACACCCACACAAATACACACATGCAAACATTAAACACACACATTGACATCCACCTTCCCATTACCGCCAACTAGAAGACTCCGCTTCAATCGCCCGCAGGACAGGAAGTTGCTTTCGGAGGAGGCCACTTTAATCAGACGGACAGGAAGAGAAAGGTCACAGTCCTATTGGACCCATGATGCACTGCCTGCATGCAGCCAAGGCATGTCGTCATGCGAGGGGATCGTACGATCCTGATACACAGCCTGTGCTCAAACACTCCGTCTGCTGCGCTGCAAACTTCCACGTTTCTGAATGAAGTGGTTTTCATTTATAATTCATATCCTCTTTAGGCCTTGAGTGATTTACAACCATTGAAAATTAGGCTTGATTCTAGGATTTTCTCTTTTCTTTTTAATCTCTGATCTTAGGAACACGTCAATGAACCCTCTTCTTTGCCATCATCAAGCTGATCACTTTGCTGGCATCCAGAAATGCCAAGGAAAAGTGTTCAATTTTGTTAGTTTAGAAACAGACATTCTTTCTACGCTGTTTTAACTCCTCAATTAATACTCATTAAAGAGTCATACTGTCTAGTTTTTTTAATATATATATACAGTCGTGGAAGACCATGTGGTCAGGATGGAGCCAACTACAGTTTCTGTTTAAATATGAGCCTGACAGCCAGATGGGATGTATATCAGCTCAAGTGATGTAGAACCGAGAAAACAAGGAGAGAAAAAGACATTCCTCGTCTGCAATGAGGTGAATTCCTCCGAGCCTGGCGTGGAAACCTCTAGACTCTTTCCAAGGCTCACTTGTTTTGATAAGCTGTTTACCGAACACGAGAACCACATTCGGTCCTTTCCAAAAAGACTATCGCCAGAGAATAACAGTGGTCCTCGTTGTTTAATCAGTCTATTCTGAGTTTAAATGCATTAACTTGAGAGATACATTCAGAGGTTTAGAGGTTGTTTTTCCTTTGCCATATGGAAAAAAAACATGACATAAATGCATATTTAATTACTTATATTTTCTCTGATTTTATTTGCTCGTGTTCTTTCCACTGAGAAATGACACACAAGTCCTGGCCACCTACTCTGATGTTTATTTTCGCTAGTTGATTAGCCTGCGTGGTGGAGAGACTGCAGTACTGGGGGTTGAGGGGGGTGGGGGGGGGGGGTAGCTGTAGGCTGCTATGGCAGGTTCAGTTGATAGACAGACCTGGAAGAAGTATCGTGACAGGAAGCGTGGAAGAAATAAGGGATTACGAAGGACTAAAGTAGCGCTAGGTCCAACTGCACTGGCATCCAGCAGATTAGCGGTCGGCGTCGGCCTCTGACCGCTGTGAGAACCTGACAGCTGATCCTGGAGCCTGGCTGAGAGTCAGGTGACTAGCTGCACCATCCTGAACACCGCTCCTCTACGCTCCTCACTGCTCCTCTCCCTTCCTCTCCGCTCCTCACCCCTCCACTCCTCTCCTCACCCCTCCTCACCCCTCCTCTCCGCTCCTCACCCCTCCTCTACGCTCCTCACCCCTCCTTTCCCCTCCTCACTCCTCCTCACCCCTCTTCACCCCTCCTCTATGCTCCTCACCCCTCCTCCTCCCCTCGTGACAACAAGCAGGACTGGGAATCACGCTCTATCTCTGTTTTTACCACCGAACACACACGCACACACACTCACACATACAGTCAGGTCCATAAATATTTGGACATTGACACAATTGTCATCATTTTGGCTCTGTATACCACTACAATGGATTTGAAATAAAACAATCAAGATGTTCTTTAAGTGCAGACTTTCAGCTTTAACTTCAGGGTATTTACATCCAAATCAGGTGAACGGTGTAGGAATTACAACACATTTTATATGTGCCGCCCCCCTATTTAAGGGACCAAAAGTAATTGGACAATTGGCTGCTCAGCTCTTCCATGGCCAGGTGTATGTTATTCCCTCATAAAGGGAGTTCGTTATTTCATTGACAAGGAGCAGATAAAAGGTCTAGAATTAATTTCAAGTATGGTATTTGTGTTTGGAATCTGTTGCTGTCAACTCTCAATATGAAGTCCAAAGAGCTGTCACCATCAGTGAAGCAAGCCATCTTTAGGCTGAAAAATCTAAACAAACCTATCAGAGAGATGGCAAAAACATTAGGTGTGGCCAAATCAACTGTTTGGTACATTCTTAAAAAGAAAGAACGCACTGGTAGGATCAGTAACTCCAAAAGACCCGGAAGACCACGGAAAACAACTGTGGTGGATGACAGAATAATTATTTCCCTGGTGAAGAAGAACCCCTACACAACAGTTGGCCAGATCAAGAACACTCTCCAGGAGGTAGGCGTATCTGTGTCAAAGTCAACAATTAAGAGAAGACTTCACCAGAGTAAATACAGAGGGTTCACCACAAGATGTAAACCATTGGTGAGTCTCAAAAACAGGAAGACCAGATTAGAGTTTGTCAAAAAACATCTAAAAGAGCCTGTACAGTTCTGGAACAACATCCTATGGACAGATGAGACCAAGATCTTGTACCAGAATGATGGGAAGAGAAGAGTATGGAGAAGGGAAGGAACTGCTCATGATCCAAAGCATACCACCTCATCAGTGAGCATGGTGGAGGCGTGGCATGTATGGCTGACAATGGAACTGGTTCCCTTGTATTTATCGATGATGTGACTGCTGACAATAGCAGTAGGATGAATTCTGAAGTGTTTCGGGCAATATTATCTGCTCAGATTCAGCCAAATGCTTCAAAACTCATAGGACGGCACTTCACAGTGCAGATGGACAATGACCCGAAGCATACTGCGAAAGCAACCAAATAGTTTCTTAAGGCAAAGAAGTGGAATGTTCTGCAATGGCCAAGTCAATCACCTGACCTAAATCCAATTGAGCATGCATTTCACTTGCTAAAGACAAAACTGAAGGGAAAATGCCCCAAGAACATGCAGGAACTGAAGACAGTTGCAGTAGAGGCCTGGCAGAGCATCACCAGGGAGGAAACCCAGCGTCTGGTGATGTCTATGGGTTCCAGACTTCAGGCTGTCATCGACTGCAATGGATTTGCAACCAGGTATTAAAAGTGACAATTAGATTTATGCTTATGTTAGTTTGTCAAATTATTTTTGGTCCCTTAAAAAGAGGGGGGGGGGGGGCACATATAAAATGTGTTGTAATTCCTACACCGTTCACCTGATTTGGATGTAAATACCCTGAAATTAAAGCTGAAAGTCTGCACTTAAAGCACATTTTGATTGTCTCATTTCAAATCCATTATGGTGGTATACAGAGCCAAAATGATGAAAATTGTGTCAATGTCCAAATATTTATGGACCTGACTGTAACCACACACACACACACCCACATACACACACACACACGCACACACACATACAGACACACAGACACAAACACACCCACATACACACATACACACACACACACACACATGCTCCCTCTCCCCAGCTGTGTGTTTTGTCTGTAGGAGCCATGCTGGCAGGTTGGGGTTCAGACCAGTCATTACCCCCTCCCTCCCTCCATGCTCAGGCCTCTCAGAGAGGACCTCTCTCTCCCCCAAATAGAAACAGACGGTGGGACTGGATTCTGGAGGGCCATGGAGCCGAGCCCAGTCCTTTGCTGTGGGTTACGGGGGTCTGAGGGAAGGGGAAGGGTTGGGGGCTGGGGGGGGCTGAGAGGGGCGAGGGGGTGATAATGCAGAACGGATGCCCGTCTGCCATGGCAGGACGGAGCGAGCGCACACCCCAGGGCTGCTGATGAAGGCCAGATGGAGGGGCAGCTGGTTCGGCTTTTCGGGAGGGAGGGAGAAGGAGATGGGGCGTCGCTGGAAAAAGGTTACACGTGTGCGTGTGTGAGTGTGTGTGTGTGTGAGTGTGTGTGTGTTAGTGTATGAGTGTGTGAGTGTGTGTGTGTGTGTGTGTGTGTCTGTGTGTGTGTGTGTGGTTTTCAGGGGGGTATAGGAAGGGTGTAAGCCCTTTGCGTGAAGGTGAGGAGGAGAGGTGATAACTCTTGAATTTCTGCACCTTTTGGTCATGCTAGCTAGCGCTGAGTGCTCAGCGTGTCGAGCTAGCTTTAGCTCCGGAGAAGTTCTCTGGATCACCACACATTGGTAATTGAGTCAAAATATCCATCTGTCATTCCAGTCCTGAGACTGTCCTCTGGTAAAACCCTAATTAAAAGGCCACCTGATCCATTGTCTGTCGTTGGCAATCAAGCCAACGCTAGCAGAACCATCCACCGTAGGCCTGTCCCAGATAGGCCTGTTGTGAGGGAGAACACATCTCCCTTGGAAGAACTGAAAGTAGATGTGAACCACAGCCAAACCTTCCGCACATCAATACTGCCACCGCACACTCCGGCCTTTTCAAAATGCCCGCTCTTTCTTCTTCTTCCAAGCAACGCACAAGGTGGATATCACAAAAACGGATCACGTAGCTTGTCATCAATCGGCCCCGTCGTTTAATTTAGGGGTGATTGGCTCCAGAGTGGATGTGGAACCAAGGTTCTCCCCCAACATACCTAGAGTCTCATCTTACCGCTCCTCTCCCGTCTAGCCGCATCGTCCGCACACGGTTCCTCCGAGGAGCCTGTCTGTCATGCGTTGCGGCCGCAAGCCGCAGTTACGGACACGCCTCCCGTTTCTGCCCATTCACGTGAGAGATCAAAAACAGTCTGGCTGACAGAATAAAAACACAGCAAAAAAGAAAGGAGAAAATGACGAACGTTCGATTCGACCAGAGCGTCTCCTTCAGCAGAGTCTCAATCAACTGAGAACGTGAGGTAGAGCATATTCCAGAAACCCACTAAGAGAGAGCGAAGATGACAATTACACACGGAGCTGAGATGCAGTGGCTCGATCTGAACAGCGATGGGAGGAACTGATGTTGCTCAGGCCTGTGAGGATGAGATGAGACACACACACATACACACACACACACACATACACACACACCTTCTTCTCTGGGTGATTTTCATTCCAAGTCAGTTAACCCCCCTGGCTAGCAATCAGAAGGTCCCTGGTTCGAACTTCAGCTGTCCCAACATGACGTTGTATCCTTGGGCAAGGCACTTCACCCTACTTGCCTCAGGGAGGAATGTCCCTGTACTTGCTGTAAGTCACTCTGGATAAGAGCATCTGCCAAATGACTTAATGCAAAAGTTCTTTGTGGGCAGATGCAAATTTCTACCATTTGTGAATATCAATAACATCTGGCTGCCTTCCCAAGGTGTAAGTGTGGCTGTCTTGAGGCCATGCCAATCACGGCTAAGCTCCTATGAATAAAGATGGCTTACACACACAAACACTTCCTCTCCTCCTTACACTCCAGTACTAATTGAGACCGAGGCAAGCCCTCTTTTAACCAAGAATGGAGGCACAAATCCTGATGGATGAGTAATCCTATGTGTGTGTGTGTCTGACTTTCTGAGTCTGTGTGTTTGGGTGTGTGTGTCTGTCTGACTGTGTGAGTCTGTGTGTCTGGGTGTGCGTGTGCGTCTGTATGTGCGTGTATCTGTATGCTTGAATGTGTGCGTCAGCCTTTGGTGTCGGATGAGATCAGTAGCGAGCTTTTGGGGGGCGGCGGGGGCGGGGGGGGGGCGGGGGGGTTTAAATCGAGGTCCTCTTATGTGATTGTAATTGTAGGATTAACGCAGTCATCGCCATGGTGATGTGGGAGTCAGTTTCTCTGTCTCCGAAGGCAGACTCAATGGAGGTCAATTGGTCCAAAGTATGAAAGAAAAGTAATTATTCAATTATCCACCATGACAAAAGAAGTGGGGAAATCAGTTGATTATGTTAAATGCCAGTGGTCACATCCATGTTCATGAATGTTAACCTCTTTAACCTGCTCTGTCTATACTGATCAGACCTTTCGATAGTGGTTTCCATGCTTGGGTAGGTGGCTTTGTGTAAATATTGTATCACCAAGTGTACGTTGCACTCTACTCTTTGGTAACTGCAGAATTAATCAGTGAAACGTATTTACATTAAATGTTAACGTTTCAAATGTTAGTGGCCAAGCAGAAAGCATTGTGCCTTTGTGTTAGCTGGAAAACAGTCCTTACTGTAAAAGTGACAGAACATTTTGGTGTGTTTGGATGTGTTAATCTGTGTGAATGTATGCATGTATGGGGATAGGTGAGTTTATGTGTGTGTGTGTGTGTGTATGTGATCATCTGTGTGGATGTGTGTGTGTGTGTGTGTGTTTGGGTGTGTTTGAGGGAGGGATGGGGTTTAATTTATTTTAGTAACAAGTATTCCAAAGATCAATCCGTATCAGAGAGTGTTTGATCTATAATTCACGGTGCATGCTCTGGATCTGGATCAAAGTAAAGACACAACTACAACATCAGGTCCGCTGTTCCAATTATAACAATATAGAACAATTCACGAGTTTATATCGCTCTGTCCACAACTGTGTGTTTAACAGATGCACACCGCACACTTTCACTTACCAATAAACCCATTTGTGATATGAGTCGATATCATAATGATCCGTGAAAAGGTTTGAAAAGGTTCCACGAACAATTTGGAGAGCGACTGACATTTTCCCATTACAAATCATTAGAACAATTGTAGGGAGAGGAGGGAGAGAGGGTGGGGTGGGGGAGAGGGTGGGGTGGGGGAGAGCTATTAAAATCACTGATATGGATGAAGACATTGTTTAGAGACGCAGTACTGAGATGAAGAAGAACAACTCTGACCAGCTTCTTTTTTTTTTTACCTGACATTTAACTGGAATTAACTTAACATATTACCGCACAAGCTCATAAAATGAATTAGCTTTCGATCAAGTTGCCTCCTGCCCATATTTCTGCTGCTTAGATAAGGTCAACTGTCACCCAGTAATATTTGCTGAATAATATAGATACACAACAAGCAGAGGATCTCGTGGGATCCCCCCCCACACACACACACACAGCCCCCCCCCCTCCCCCACAAGGTCTACAGACCCTGACCTTTATATTCAGCGCTTTAATATGGTTACTCTCTCACAGTCGCCTTCTTCTATTCTTCCATAGTTATGATATGCAATATATTCTTTCATTCCATTTTCATTGTGTTTTCCTTGGTTAGAGTGGAGGAGAGCGGAATGAAAAGATATTCTTCTTCCAAGGGGATCTTGCTTTTGCTTGCTTTTTTCCACTTTTGGTGGACTATTTTCTTCCAGGGTTAGATTTTATTTGTTCATCTTTTTTTCTTTCTTTTTTTCCCCCCTGGCCCCTGTGCTCTGCAGGTGGGCCAAAGACAACAGAGATGTGGAAGAGGCTCAATGTGCTGGCTGGCCATTTGAACCCCACAACTGCACTGCCAATTAGGACAGTCCAAGAGATGAGAGGAGATGTGTGTGTGAGAGAGTGTGTGTCTGAGAGTGTGTGTCTGAGACAGTGTGAGTGTGTGTTTGAGACACTGTGTGTGTGTGTGTGTCTGAGAGAGTGTGTGTCTGAGAGAGTGTGTGTCTGAGACAGTGTGTGTGTGTGTGTGTCTGAGAGAGTGTGTGTCTGAGAGAGTGCGAGAGTGTGTGTCTGAGACAGTGTGTTTGTGTGAGCGTGTGAGAGAGTAAGAGTGTGTGTGATAGTGTGTGTGAGTGTGTCAGAGTGTGTAAGCATGTGAGAGTGAATGTGTGTGTGTGACAGTGTGTGTGTGTGTGACAGAGTGTGTGTTTCTACTTGGTGTCTGTGTGCATGCTCTATTAAACTTCACACTCCACTGTTATGAAGGTCAGAAAAGGAGAAAGTGATATTTTTGTACCATTGTAGACTAATCCAAGACTCAAGAGTGTCTGCCTGTCTGCCTGCATGTCTGCCTGTCTGCCTGCCTGCCTGCCTGCATGTCTGCCTGTCTGTCTGCCTGCCTGTCTGTCTGTCTGTCTGTCTGCCTGTCTGCCTGTCTCACTCTCTGTGTCTGTGTCTGTCTGTCTGTTCAGAGCTGGACATACTTTCCAGGAAAGTGGAACAGTGGAAAAAAAAACTAATAGTGGCCAAAAACGTCAGCAGGTCAGATATGTCAGGAATGACAGCTGGACGGCCCCAGCCCATCCTCTGTTTAAGCAACAGACTCTTTGATGTGATCTCAGCCAATGGGAGACGCTCCCAAGATACATATAAATCAGAGCAGAATTCCTTGCCTTATCATTTTATCACCCCCATAATCCTGGGGAATTTATAGGCATGTCATCCCATCAGTCAAAAGCAGGAGATCTGAAAGAGATGTGGATTATTCTGGCAAATCGCCCTGCTGTTATATACCTATGAATCAGTTCAACAGTGACCGCTGTTTCACAGACTTTATTTCAACTGCAGACAGTGCAGTGCCGATTGAGTTTAACAGGACACACACACACATACACACACACACACACCTGCCCAGGACGCTCACAGACCGATTCTTTATGTATAGAACACAACTCTTTGGATAGAAGCGTCTGCTAAATGAATAAATATAACTCGTCTCACCACACATCTACACACACACACACACACACACATAAAAACATACCGTATGCACACGCACACACACAGATACACATTGAAAGATTCTGTACCTGCATACGCACGTGCACACACACACCCTCACTCTCACACACACACACACACACACTCACTCACACACACACACACTCACACACACACACACCCTCACTCACACACACACACACTCACTCACACACACACACACACCATCACTCACACACACACACACACACACAGTCACACACACACACACCCTCACACACACACACACTCACACACACACCCTCACTCACACACACATACACTAACACACACTCACACACAATCACACACAATCACACACTCATAAACACACTCACACACAACAACAACAAACCACTCACTCACACACTGTGCAAAGTATTGGAGCTGGTTGGTATTTGCATGCTGCATGCTGCATGCTGCATGCTGCAAAGTGGATCTGTTCTCAGAAGGTGAGGAGAGGGTCACATGGTGTGATTGCCAGCTGACAAACTTCTGATGGCTCACAGAAAAATGAAATTACCTTGCCCTCCCCTGGAGAGATTACTACCTTCACACTGCCACACACACACCTACTCACACACACATGCACACACACCCACACACACACATACTCACACAGACACACACTGACACACAGACACACACACACAGGCACAGACAGGCACACACTCACACACACGCACACACACACACCTAAGGTGCCAGTTCAGCCCTGTCTGCACCTGTCAGATCACAGTTGAGTGAAAAATACCAGGAAATAAAGAAATATCTCTATTGGATTGGAATAAAATCAAACATGGCGGTGTGTTATAATTCCCCAGCGTGGCTTTGGCTGGCCGGTGAGAAATGAACGAGAGGACCTTCATTTTCACAGTGTCAGGAGAACCTGGGGGGGGGGGTGGGGGGGGGGGGGGACTAGGGGGACATCTGACTGTGCTGATCATCACTGTCCCCCTGCCACACACACACACACTCACACACACACACACACACACACACAGAAACACGCACACTCACTCACACACACACACACACACACACACACACTCACTCACTCACTCACTCACACACACTCACACACAGAAACACACGCACTCACACACGCACACACTCACACACGCACACACACTCACACACAGAAACACACACACTCATAAACACACTCATAAACACACTCATTCACACACAAACAACAACAAACCACATTCACTCACATACTCACACACTGTGTAAAATAAAGAAATTATACTAATCTGTTGGCTGCAGACTGACGATGTCTGAATTCCACTACTTCTTGTGATGTTTTCAGATATTCAGTCCTTCTAATCAGATTCCTGACAGACCAGCAGAGCTGCTGAAGGAAACCAGAAACAAGCTTCATCATAAATTAGATTGAACGATGTGAAACATCCAATTAAGCGCAGAAAATTGATGGATTAAAATTACCTCTCAGTTCTGACTGATTTAATCAAGATGGACCACAGTAAATTATTACAATAGAATGTTTAAAAAAAGAATGAATCTCAATTGTCAACTTGTCATGGTAAAACTGTCCAATTAACATCAATACAGGTCTGAATCTCTGACTCTGACATGCTCAGGCTTGTTTGTCATGAAGGCAGAGATATTTAATGCTTTCTGTGAATACTGTTGATGAAATCGCTGTTAAAAAAGAGATCAAGACCAAGCCAGTGCCTAGCGGAGGCTGGGATGTAACATCCACAGCTTCACTGCCTCCCTGCCAGATGCTTTTTTACTTTTTAAATACGTTAAGGGAGAAAGAGGGCCATGAGGTTCTTCACATGATCCCCATTCAGATGTTAAGATGTTTAGAGAACATCTCTCACGCTGTGCCTACAAGCTATTAGCTACACGTTTTCCCCTCACTCACTCTCTCTCTCTGCCTCTCTCTCCCTACCTCTCTCTCTCTCTCTCTGCCTCTCTCTCTGCCTCTCTCTCTCTGTCTCTCTCTCTCTCTGCCTCTCTCTCTCTGCCTCTCTCTCCCTACCTCTCTCTCTCTCTGTCTCTCTCTGTCTCTGTCTCTCTCTCACTCTCTCTCCCTACCTTTCTCTCTCTCTCTCTCTCTCTCTCTCTCTCTCTCTCTCTCACTCACTCTCTCTCCCTCTCTCTCTCTCAGGCTCACAGACTCATTAATTAAACATTATAAATTCAGACACATCCTTTTGTTACATTTTTTTGTTGTTTTTTCTAAACCCTCTTTTCTTTTTTGCTCCTTGATTCATTTCCCTTCACCGCAGCCGCCTGGCGTTTTCCCTCTGTACTCCGCTTCCCGTGTTATGAGATGTGCAGGGGGTAGAGCAACACAGTGGGGGGATGATAGCACTTTGTAGGCGTAGCAAAGCGCCCCCCCCAACCCACCCGTCCTCCTCCTCCTCCTCCATGCCTGTTCTTTCTCATAGACTCCAGGACTGCATCTCAATTTTTCAGCTGAAAATAATAGGCTTCAACAGGAACCTGGGGAGGCAGGACCATGGCCTTCAGTTAGAGGGATCTTTCTAATCGCCTGAGAAAAGCCACCATCGTATTCCTGCCCCACCCCCCCCCCCCATCCCCCCCGGGGATTCCTCACCTGCGACACAAAGACAGCAGCGGCTGAAAGGAGCGAGGCAGCGCCTCAGATTGACTGCCTCTAAAGTGACACACGGATGGATACAAAACAGGACAGCTAGCGGCGTCACGGATGTTCTGACAAAGAAAAGAGGAACACGGTTTATTTATATTTCTATTTTTTCTTTTTTCTTTGTTGCTTTGACTTCTCAGTTTGTATAGCAACTTCAGTGAAAGTGATTCTTTGCTCACTCTTTGCTATTTGGACTCGGTAACCCTCTTGAATAACTGCGGTACTCTGATCTCAGTGTGGCTTCCGGTGTGAATAAGCTGACTACGCTAATGTGTCGTCGCAATAATGGTGACTCTTAAGAAGTGTTTGTTTGTTTTATATAAGCCTACCGTGCTAATTAATTCTCCCCGCGTCAACAAGTTTGTTTCCCCCCCATTCCCTTTCTCAACCTTGCGAAAAAAAAGAAGAGCTTTGAAAGTAAAAAATAAATAAAAAAGCAGCATTCGCTGTTTTGTGCTCGCTTCAGCCCACATGTACGCTCTTGAACCCCCCCCCCACACACACACACTCCATTGTGGTGATGATTCAACAAGAAATCACCTCAATAAAGTATTTTTTAACTCGCCTAAGGCATCGAAAACCACATCATTCCTCACACAAATGAGCATTTAGCTTCGCCGTACACATGATTCGCCTCTCTAATCCTCTTCTTTCTGAGTCGAATAAGAGACCATCACCATCAGCAGACATCCTGTTGTACGCAGTGTGACTCCTGCAGTGTACTAATCTGTCTTTGTTGCGTGGAAAATGATGACAGCCATAATTCACTCCAATGGGCCTTCCTGCCTCCCAGCCCTTTACTAATGGCTGTTTCCTTGGATGCTGAAGGAAAGGAGACAAAAATATGGAGACGCAGAGCGCCTCCTCCACACTGTCACCACGGAGACCTCTGCTGCCCCCCCCCGAACCTGCGGCAGCAGACCACTTCCTGTACGAAGATCTCGTCTTCCTGTCTGTAAAAATGTGGCGAAACGATCTTAGCCGATCGAAAGCAAGGTGATCTCGTTCATCCCTGTTCATCGCTGCGCGTGTGTGGGATGACATCGTTAACGTATGTCCCGATCCTTTGAAGCTCGTTTACTGTAACCTCTACAAATGACATGCTCCTTGAAAAAAATAAGAATGTTTAGGCACTCTTTCTTCAAAAGGAATTGTTTACATTCTGTCTCATCATTCCGTAACAGAGCAAAAAAATTATAAAGAAAGAAAACCTCAAGCGATGAACAGCAGATGCTCCTGGTGTGTTCATTCTGAATGTTGAGTTCTATTCATCCAAAAGAGAAACCAATTATCCTCTCCAGAATGTGTCCCCCATTATCCTAATTGTATTTGCAGTTCACCATGATGACTTAGCGCAGGTGTCAGAGTGATTAGCTCACCACAGGTTCGCAGACAGAAGACTCATCATATCGCTGTAGGTAGCTTGGGTAAAAAACACCCACAACCCTTGCCAGATGTCACCCTTGCTATTGGGTGACATCATGTCTAGAGGGAGTGTTCGTTTGTTGTTCCTTCCCGTCGGAGGGAGAGATGGCTGGACGTTCACTTGCTTGCGGAGAAGATGGGCCGGACGTAAGACGACGCCCCATGTGTTAGGAGAAGTGATTAGTTAAGCGCATCGTTTTGTGAACCTGAAGAGCAGATTGTAGAAAGTAAAGGTCTGTCCGTCAACATCTGTGAGGAATGAGCTTCTCTCGGTCTGTCTAACCACTCCCACAGTCCTCTCTCACACAGACACACAGAAGATGGACCACCCATTCACCATACTTTCACACGAAATCATCCCCCCTCAAACACCCACGTTCATACAAACATGTTCTCAGAAGAAAAAGGGGGGTATTTTCTGAGATCTCACATCTGTGTTTCTCTAACCATCTGAATCGTTAATCCTCTCCCGCTCCACCCATCAGTAATATCCACAGAAAACACAAACAGGGATGTCCCCCCCCCCCCCCCCAATGTTCCTGGACAACACTCACTTCGAATGATTTCAATGTATTTGATAAGTGATCTAATGGTCCTTGTCAGTGAACACCAGGTCATGACATATTATCGGCCAGCCGGCTGCCTCCAATCCCCTCCTCCCATTGGACCAAACTCCATCCAGTCCACGGACCAATCATTGTACTGTTCTGTTTCATTTCCGCATGGGTTTATGGGATGGAAAGTCACACTGACCCCTTAACACTATCCATCTGCTGTGAGATCTGTGGGTGTGTGTGTGTCTGTCAGTCTTAAGTGAGTGTATTACGATGTGTGGGTCCAACATGGTGTCAATATCTGTGTCTCAAAGCACGTTAGGTTGTTGAAAAAAAAGTATTACGTGGAAGTAAAACCCTTCGTTCCTCGGTGCAACTATGTGGTAACAGGTTAAATCCTTAAAGTAATCAAGAAAAAAACATCCCAGCAGGCACCTCTGTCCACCTTAATCTGAAAGGGGCCCAGATTTATCTTGGATGGTAATCAAGTCGAGAGAAAAAAGAGAGAGAAGAAAAGGATTTATCCTGTCCAAATGAAGCAAGAGATTCGACATTGACCGCATGTGGCCGATTACATAAAAGAACGATTCTCCTTTTTTTCCCGGCTTTTGTCCTTCAAAATCAGTTTGAACACTTAGCCTTTTCTGTGTGAGAGGACTAGAAGAACAAAAAAAAAGAGTAGGCGATCCTGTTTAGATTAAACTGAAGGAGATTTAGCTGGTATCCTTTCAAAAGTGTCCTTTTCACAATGGCCAGATTGGTGAGATAGTATTGACCTTCTTCCTCACACCGGTGGGATGCTCATTACTCTCAGAGCCTCTCTTATTACCCACTTCTCCTTCACTTATTGCCTGCTGCGTTTTCCATCCTCCCCTCTTTTCCCTCCTCCGTCGACCCCCGGAGCCTCTAAACCTGGGGAACCCTCCTCACACCCTCCCTCCCAGGAACAGAGCTGGTTGGTAGCGGAGAAAGGATGGCTGTGGATTATTACTCTCAGTTCCTTACAAGTCCCCCCTCCCCTCCACCCTCCCCCCCTGGAAGACTTCAGTTCTCCAGACATCCTGACTGAAGCATCCTCCACTCCCAGGACCCGACTGGACCTTCACCGCCCTGCCAAGCAGAGATTAAGCCTGTGGAGAGGCGGGCACCATGACAGCAGGCTCTGCCCACATGACAGGAGCTTTCTCTGGGGTAATGAGTGAGACGGTCTGGCCTGAGTGTGGAGGGGAGATGGAGGGTCGTCCAAGCAGCATGCTACCAGTGTGACCTCCGCTCTGCTCCTCCACAGGTAAAAGGCCAAGGTGGACTAAGTCTCTGGGGGGTGGATGGGTCATCTCCGTGGGGGGGGGGGGGGGGGGGGGGGTGGGGGATGTCTCGGTGGAGGGCGGGGGGGAGGCGGGGGGGGGGTTCTCTGGACCCTCCGTCAGATGAGGAGCAGAGCTCCAAAGGCCTCTGGGAGAGACTCTGTCTGGATCTGCAAGAGCAGGACCCCAATCAGGATCCCATCCAATGTCATTACTTTGCACGTCAAAGATTGGGAGAGCGTCCAAAGCCATTACAACAAACAGATGCGCTCTGTCTGCCGAGACAGATTTAGCTGAATTCCAGCTCCAAAAGTACAGAGACGGAAACAGATTTACTCGATTTCATTATTCCATAAAGTCAGATCGGATTCTTCTACATTCCATCTCCTCTCAGTGGTTAAGCCTTGATGTACTCAGAGATCATGGAACCATGGAAGATTTGGACTCAGTGACAATCAGTCAGTCAGCTTATTCTTTCTTTTTTCCTTTTTTTAAGTGATGTTGCAAATTCTGGAGAAGATCTAAGATAACATAATAAAGTTAAGCAGCTAGTCATGCGTTCAGGGTGATGTAGATCACCTGCAGCTAACCGAAAGAGATGCTCCTCTTCACTGTTCCAGAACACCTCTATTCTGTTCTGTTATGACACTGCAGTGCGAAGAGTAAAGTCCCAGAAAGGTCAAGCACCTTGGTGGGGAGGAGAAAATATATATAAATTTTTTTCTTCTTTCCATCCATGATTGATGATGATCTGCTTGCAAAGCTGCAAGGCTCAGTGTGGAAAAGACACAGAGGTCACACGCATAGATACACACACACAAACACACACACATACACACCCTCCACACACACTCTGCACACACACACACCCTCCACACACATTCCACACACTCTACACACCCTCCACACACCCTCCACACACTCTACACACCCTCCACACCCACTCTGCACACTCCACACACTCTCCACACACACTCCGCACACTCTACACACCCACCTCCAACACCCACCTCCCACACCCTATACACACCCACCCACACACTCGAGAAACAATGACTTCTGCTGGGAAAAGGTTGAACGATCGTAGCGTACGTTGCCTTTTGGTAAGAAGGGGTTTATGCTTGATAAAATAAGATAGTCCTTCATGTGTTCCGCAGTGGGCAGCAATCATGGGTAACACTTTAAAATTAAAATTAAAAACAAGATAGAGGGGAGCATATAAAAATTATACGAGATGCGATAAAGATCTGAGAGGATGCAAAAAAAAAATATATATAAAGTAACGACGAAACATTAATTGTCGGTGTAATTCCATCGACCTCCTCAGCCTCAGCTAACGGCAAAGACAAACTTTCTCAGCTCAGGTTAGCCACAATGATCGTCCAGAACACGTCCCTAGATATGGTTTATCAAACGGCCGCAACAGACAAATGAGAGGACCATAACCAAATTGACGTTCTCCCCCCCCCCCCTCCATTTCACATACTCCTTGACAGATGCCGTAATAAGCACGATGGTACAAATTTATGCGGCATAAATTGCTAGACTAACAAGACAGCAATAAACAGCTTGTTGACTGCTGAGTGCTTATTTGCATCGAGCAGACAGGGACTTTAAAGAGGCCCTTCAAAACAGCCAAACCCCTTCACGTCAAACCGAACAGGGGACGCTGTCGCACAAGGACAGACGAGAGTGACCCTCCCTCACTAAGTGTCTCGTCTTTCTCCATCCTCCCCCCCTAGTTGACCTCAGAGAGCCGTGTGTGGTTATTATGGGATGGATTCAGTCTCGATGACTGAAGTCGCCAACACGTGTACTTTACCTGTCTGATTAAATGGAAACGTTAACAAGTTTAGGCTTGAGTGTAAATATTCATGAGAGGGTTTGGGATCAGTGATGCGCTTGTCACTCAGGTTAAATGTTGAGCTTGATCATCGATGAACCTGTCAGATGTACGATGAGGCTAAAGAGAAAGATGTACGCTGGGATGTGATTGGACCTGACTAATGCCAGCAGTCACACACGTGTGTCTGATTATAGACAGTCTTTTTAAACCTCTACAGATAGTCCTAGTGTATTCCCCTACCATGAAATACAATCCAGATTAGTATTGTTGGACAGCGATGTTGGACAGAAGTTGTGTGTAGTTCATGGGTGTCATGTTTCTGGGCAAATTCATCCTTTATCCTTTATTTGGACTTCATGTGTCATCAGATTTTTTTTTTTTACATAATGCTCGACTACTGTTCAACTATTGCTGGGAAATATAACTAAATCTCTAGACACGTTAGACACTTTCAAGTCTGTTGCTGGATCCAGTTTTAGTTGTGTTTTGGCTCCCCTAAAGGCCTAACATCTCATAGTCACACATCAGCGCTGCTTTTTATTAATTTAGACCATAATGGAAAGAATCAGAGAGTGGAAAAGGAAGAAAGGAGTGAGAGAGAGAGAGAAAGAGAGAGACAGAGAGAGAGAGAGAGAGACAGAGAGAGAGAGATAGAGAGACAGAGAGAGAGAGACAGAGAGAGAGACAGAGAGAGAGAGACAGAGAGAGAGAGAGAGAGAGAGAGAGAGAGAGAGAGAGAGAGAGAGAGAGAGAGAGAGAGAGAGAGAGAGAGAAAGGACTATGTCACACAGCTGTGGATAACATCAGAAATCATCAATCTTTGCGATTCATTTTCGAAGGGAGAAAACCTGGATGGTTGGAAACACCAGTCTGAGAGCATTCCATTCTGTCATCACAATGTCCAATGATTTACACAGAACAAGCGTACTTCCTTCCTCCGCAGGCTGGAAACACTCGCACACACTGCGACCAAAGATACCCAAACAGAAAATACACAGGTGCAGAAGTTAGACAAAAGACCCTCTGACAACATTCCCCCCCCCCCCCCTCCCCAATCCTCAATCTCAATACAGGTTGCCTCTAAGTCATAGTATCCCCCTTGTGAATACACAATGCACTGTTTGGGTGCAAATATGAACTCCTTACCAGGATATGCTGCTGGGTGCTTGTGTTGGATGGCTTGAAGGACAGGTGTGGTCTAATGTGAATGCTAATGGCACAGGCATTGTGCTACTTCCTGTCCGAAGCCCTCCCTGAGGACTTAGAGTGGGCGCTCTTATCTGAATGAGCCAGGGGCAGAACCAGGAAGTGACCTCACCATCCAAAGCTGCGCTGATAACATACCGGACCACTCACACTGCACAACACACACACACACACTGAAAGAGCACAGCACCCCCACAACACACACACACACACACTGAAAAAGCACAGCAGCCCCACAACACGACACAAACCATCCAGCCACCTAGAACCATCCAGCCACCTAGAAGACAGGTAATGCTTCTATTCGGAAGACAACCGTGCTTTGATTTGAATAAAACATGGCCCCGTTCACGATTCTGCTCTTTGCGCTCCCTCTAGGTCACATGCTATCTTTAATTGTGTAATGGGTTCCAGTGTGAGGGCAGCGTTGAGCAAAAACAAATATCATCCATTATGAAGGCCCTTTCATTCCGTGGAAACGGCGAGCTTGTGAATGCACAGCGCTTTGCCGCACAATGCCCTCTGCCTGAAAAAGGTATCTCTTTTTTCTGTTCTTAGAGGTTACCAGTGCGTGGGTTGACTAGCTTAGTCTGAACGATGCTCTTCAGGGATCTATTATGAAACCTGAGAAAGCGACTGTGTCACAATAGGCAGCAGTAAATAGAGAGGTGACACTGTGACCGTGAGAGAGAAGTGTTTCCATTCACTGATAAACCTCTGGCACTCAGTGGGAAATCCTCTTCAGTCTCCACAGGTGATAAACCCGGAGCTATGATATGACGTTCCCTCCCTGTGACAGCTCAGATCAGCCTGTCTGATAACACACTGATTGGAAGATCAAACACCCCCACTTCACAGGCGTCCCCCCCCCCCAAAAAATGTCATCTTCATCCTGGAGCCATGTGTTCTAGTGTTGTTGTTTTCTATAAACCGCCCCCCCCCCCCCCCAAAAAAAAAAAACCTGTCAACATCGCTCCAGTCTCTCTCGCCCTCGTGCTTAAGAGGTGCATTGCGATGCGAACGGGATGTTTCGAGCGTGTCGCTCGAGGGCAGGAATCGCAACGCTAACCTTTTAGCTTCCGGGCCCCGGGAGTCTCCAACAAGGTTTCCACGGCAACGGGAATCTGAATAGGGAGTTGGCTTTATTGGAAGCGACATATTAATAAACTGTAACCCACCCCCCTACCCCCCCCCCTCCCCCCCCCCCACCCCAAGGGACCGTAATCAGACTTCAATTAGTTTCCTCCCTCCTCTCTTTTCAGTTATTTCTTCTTCTTCCTGCTGCCAAGTGTTTAATAATGGCATGTAAGCAAACGCCTCAGATACTTGACATTAAATGGAAAAATTCCCCACTGTCGTATCGATCTCCACAGATGAAGTGGTTACAGTAGGCTACCACAGCAGTCAATAGGACCACAGTGGCCTGTCAGTCTCACAGTGGAAGGTAGAGCAGCTTGTCATTACCTTGTGAGATTCAAACGCCATCCAAGGTTTTCCTAGCAGCTATGTTCTCAGTTTATCAATGGACATGTTGTCTGCGGTCTATACGGGCTGTCAAATACTCGACTCTCGTCATTGGACGTATATGTGAAGAAAAAAAATGTATGGTTGATGGTCACGTGTGCCAACATTCATCGATGTGAGTTGAGTTTAAAGAGTAACCATTGTCATTTTTTGTCTCGTTCCAGAAGTAGTTTAAATGTTTGAAATTGAACTGTAATTTGCCAGTCTTGGTAAAGTGCTTTGATTCAAATCATCCAAACAAACTGAACATTTTCAATGAATCTTTGAGGCTATAACAGAAAAAAAAAAACAAGGAAAATGTTCTGAATTCTCATTCTGACCCTTGCAAAAGACGTCAAGCCATTAAAGCAATTTTCTCGCTAATGTTGCGCGCTTAAGAAATGTTTTTTGTTCCCTGAAAACCAGAATTATTTTCCCATCGTGAGAGAGCTCAGCAGGGGGGCCGGAAAAAAGAGGCTCAAATAATAGTATATTTAAAGGCCACAGTAGACCACCTGTGAATGTGCGTTACTCCAAAAAGGTTTGGACCAACGTTGAACAATCGAGTTTGAAGCAGCGTACGAGTCTGGAACAACAGCGTACGTTTTGTTTGCTTGTAGCAGCGTACAGAGCATGACGGCACCACAGCAGTTTGTTTGCTTGCGCATGCAAGGCGTTCTTTCATCGTCAAACCTCCTTCTTGAAGACGTGTAAAAGGCTCCAAGGACAGAAATGGACGGCTGTCTCATGGACAGTGTCTTTGTCTCGGAACAATACCTGACAAATATGGCCGCTGGTATAAAAGCAGGAAGTGGGCAAGCGACGCAAAGGTAAACAGCAACCAGTTTCCTTTCGCTCTCCGGACCCCTGATTTTGTTCGACAGCATTGTTGTGTCTGTTACTCAGTGGGAAGTGAAGTGGGAAGAAAAGGGGAACTCTGTGAGTTTTGAGGTTGTGCTGTGGTTAAGAGGACAACAGGTTCAGAGGAAGAGACAGAGGCAGGGACATGGAGGCAGAAAGAGGCAGGGACATGGAGGCAGAAAGAGGCAGGGACATGAAGGCAGAAAGAGGCAGGGACATGGAGGCAGAAAGAGGCAGGGACACAGAGGCAGGCAGAGGCAGAGACACAGAGGCAGACAGAGGCAGAGACATGGAGGCAGACAGAGGCAGAGACATGGAGGCAGACAGAGGCAGAGACATGGAGGCAGAGACACAGAGGCAGACAGGCAGAGACACATAGGCAGACAGAGGCAGAGACACAGAGGCAGACAGAGGCAGAGACATGGAGGCAGAGACACAGAGGCAGACAGGCAGAGACACATAGGCAGACAGAGGCAGAGACACAGAGGCAGACAGAGGCAGAGACATGGAGGCAGAGACACAGAGGCAGACAGAGGCAGAGACACATAGACAGACAGAGGCAGAGACACAGAGGCAGACAGAGGCAGATACATAGAGGCAGACAGAGGCAGAGACACAGAGGCAGATCTATGGTTGGATGTGTTTTTTGAGTAGCAGAGATAACAGTGGTTTTGACCACATATGATGAATAACAAGTAATGTTGGGATCACCAAGAATCTGTAAAGTGTGACTTGCTGGATGAATGAGTCTGCTACTAGTTCAATGGTTGAAAAATAGGTTGTTGTCTTTGTAGTCAAAAACATTTATTTCCTCACTGAGGGTTTGAATGTGTTAAACTTGCCCTTTCGAAGAAAATGGTTTAGGGGGACAGGCAAAGTGAAAACTTTGTCATTTTGTTTTTTTGTCGTCTTCCGGCGTTCGATATGCTGCAGTGATTCATGTCAGCTTTGTTTTTTGCGACGTCCAATCACTGTCTTTGTGTTCCTCCGACTCCTCTGAAGTGTGTAATTTAACATGACAATGTGCCGCGTTGCCACACTGGTGAGGCTGATGTCGTCTGGGGCAGGATGTCGTGGTGGGGGGTGACTGTGAGACACAACCCTGATGTCTGGGCTCAGGGGGGGAGAAAGACTCTGGAGGTGACGCTGAATCTTTACCTACTTCAGGTGGTCAAGTAGTCCGATCTAGTGGGTGCTGTTTTGGCGGGATTCATAAGCTGTTTGTTGAAGTTAAATCTTGCTGTAAATTTAAAAACAAAATCTTGAATCAGCATCTTTCCACCTCTGTTTTAGTTTGAGACAGTCATGTGATCATCACAGGGATTTGAACCTTTGATTCTCACGCTCTACAAGTCAAATCCTCCAATCACTGAGCTGTATCGCGCCAGCCCCTTCGCCCTTATCATGAGTCCAGTCTGGTCGATGTGTGTTTGAACCCTCCAAACTGATTCACCGCACACAAAATATCCTCACAGCGAACGTCTAGAAACGACACCTTGAACCAATACCAGGAATCCAAAACAAATACTCACAGTTCATACTGTAACTTTGGAATAACATTCTTATTTGGATGAGAGACAGAGTGAGAGGACAAGAAACAGCTACGTTCGCCACGGCAAATTATTTTTTAATTTCCTGACGTTACGTTGTCCTAGAAGAGGCCCCTTAGAAAGCGAGTCTGCAGGACAATGCAGGCAGTGTGTGCACCCCCCGAGACTGTTGACATCTCCTGTCCCCCCATCAGCAGAACCACTCCCATCTCACAGACAGGGCGGGACGCACTCCTCCATCTCATCCCAGCATGGCCCCAACCCCTGAAATATCTTAGCTGTGTCTGGGACAACACCCCCCCATGGTGCAGGTGGGGGTCACTGTTCGGTCAGAGAGCAAACTGATCCACCTGCCCCCCCCCACCTCCCCCTCACCCCCGTGCACCTCCTCCATCTTTATTTATCTGACCGTGTCAAAGAACAGTGGGAATAAACTGGAGAGAGGATCAGGTGTTGAGGAGGAGCTGAATTCACATTCTTCCTAACTCTCCTCCTCTCTCTTTCTCTTGCTCCCTCTCTATCCCTCTCTCTCCCTCCCTCTCTCCCTCTCTCCTTCTCTCTCTTTCCCTCTCTTTCTCTCTCCCTCTCTCTCTCTCCCTCTCTCCTTCTCTCTTTCCCTCTCTCTCTTTCTCTCTCCCTCTCTCTCCCTCTCTCTTTCTCTTCCTCTCTTCCTCTCACACCCAACCATAGGGGATTGGTGCACCAGTAAATACAGAGAAGATGCCAATAAATGTTTGCATGGCTGAAAGCCTACTTAAGGGACACCTCTCAGGCACACGGTTCAAATCCTCCAGATGCACCCGTACACAGGAAGGCACACTCACACACAACAACACTCCGAGATGAGAAGGATAGGGAGGGATAGTGAGGTGAGGAAGGTGTGTGTGTATCTGATGATGTGTTATATGGGGTAAGGGAACTGTGTTTTGTGTACCTTGCTAATTAGTCTTGTTATTCAGCCCCTTTTCTCGCCTTTACAGAGCGTGTGATACAGACTCTCTGTGCTACATGTGTGAATAACACGTGTGCTGATTTCAAACATACGTATGCTCATGCTATTTCGGCAACTGTCTAACATGGACAACATGTTATTGATATCAAAGCATTCATTAACACCCTGCATGCAGAGTCACCGTGCTGAAAGTCCCTGACCTTCTGAGAGGAAAACACAACAACCTGTTTAACCTCCAGACCTCCACCAAGTTACCATGGATACCGGAGGACTTCAAAAGAGGTCTTGTTTACAAGAAAACTACGAGATTGTCGTTATGTAAAGATCTTGCCTTTGTGTTGACACTGTTGATAAAATGTGCATTTATATATATGTGTATATTTACATTTAGTCATTTAGCAGACGCTCTTATCCAGAGCAACTTACAGCAAGTACAGGGACATTCCCCCCCCTGAGGACAGTAGGGTGAAGTGCCTTGCCCAAGGACACAACATCATGTTGGCACAGCTGGGATTTGAATCCGGTGCCTTCTGATTACTAGCCCGACTCCCTAAGCGCTCAGCCATACGACTCCCCATAAACACCACTTATTTTTTTTTTACTTCAGACAGGATGGCAAGGTTGGTGACACACTGCGGTTGCCATGACGAGGCTGCCATTTCCCGCCTCCCGTGAGATTCCACTCCCCCAACCTGAGGGTTACGCAACACCTTCTGGATCTTCTGTGTGTTTCCATTTCATCAAACACAACCTCTCACCAGATAGATGTGGAGTTTAGCATCTGTCCCTCCCTCCTGCCCCCACCCCTCTGCCCCCTCCCACCTCCACCACTCTGCCCCCACCCCTCCGCCCCCACCCCTCTACCCCTACGCCTCCCGCCCCCACCCTTCCACATCCACCCCTCCACATCCACCCCTCCGCCCCCAGCCCTCTGCCCCCACCCCTCCCCTGAGCGAAGGCTAACACAGGTGCCTTCTGGGAATTTCAAGGTGTTAGACGGGTAGCCAAAAACAACCGTCGTCTCACACCTCCCTGTCTCTCTCCATCCAGTCAGCATCAAACACTTCCAATGTGCGACCCTCCCTGGGCTGGGCTGGGCTGTGCTGGGCTGTGCTGGGCTGCCCTGGGCTGGGCTGGGCCAGCACACCGGGAGCTGCCTCAACACACACACATGCTGAAGAGCATGTCACATGACTGAATCTTATCATAGGTTTGAAGATCCATTTGAATGTGTGTCGGTGTGCGTGTCGGTGTGTTGTGACATGTTGAATCTCCGGAATAAAGTTAGAACTTCCAGCAGTGTTCTCTTCTGACCTGATGTCTTCTCATCAGAGGCAGACTGATGTCTCCTGGGACTACACTACCCAGACTGCCAAAGTAATAGGCATGTTCAGACCTGTGACTCAACTGTACCATTCAAGCAGTTCTGGCAGTGCAATGACACGTGGGTAATGGAGTTCGACCGCTTCCGAAGATAAAACTTCCAGATGTAGAAACTCAGATATATACGAGATACACTTTTTAAAACATGTATGGACAGTGTAGAAGCACCATGTGCGAGCTTGTCGATATCAATCCCAGCGCTATTGAAGTTATCGGCGTTCCAAGTGTGCTCCGATTCATCTGCGAAAGCATTTATGTATCAGGAACATTGATTCAGTGTTCGCTCCTTTCTAGAGTGCCTCTCTCTCGCGCGTTGTGTTTGATCTCTACCTCGCACGCCAATAAGGCTCAGCTTCACTGAAGAGAGTGAAGAATCAAGAGCTGTTTAGTTTGATCTGACCAGAGCAGCGAGCACATTCTCATTACGGCTCCATTCAGATGGAAATGTGTCCCAGGGCCACACAGCAGCCACTTCTGAATAGATGGGAGGACCTTTGTATGAGGGGCTGAAGGGTACCGACGTCTCGTTCGTACGTCACAACAGCAGAAAGATCCAGCGAAGGCGTTCTCTACCCTGAGGTGAATGCAACCCAGACACAGATAACAGCATTCTTCTTAATCTGAGATCTAAACGGATCTTGTGTCTTAAAACCCACAGGTCAATAGATTTGCCATTTCCGGCGTTATCAAGACCGGCCGCTATCTCTCCCACCCCTTCCACCCCCACCCCCCAAGAGGAAGAAACCATCTCACGATAACACGCCCCCCTCTCTGAGTCCAGAAATGCGCTCTCCCCACCGACGGCGTCGACCCCAGGTTAAGAACAACAGCTCTGCGCCACGCTGGGTCCGTGCCCACCAGCTGCAGGGAACGCTCTGCCCAGCCGCCTGCGAGCAGATGTCCGTGGGTGAGAGGCACGGAAGACAGAGGAGGCTAGTCATTTAGCTGTCAGGGGCTGGACAGGAAGACAAGATCCCCCACCTCGCTCCCTCCAACCTCCTGGCCCAGGAAGATACTGGGGATGTGGGTAGGGGCCTCACCGCCCACTCTCCACATGATAACACCAGCTTGTGAAAAGCCAATCTGTTCACCTCCTCGCCCCCGAGGACGACAGGGGAGAGAGAGAGACAGAGCAACAGAGAGACAGCGAGAGCGAGACAGAGAGAGAGAGAGACAGAGAGAGAGAGAGACAGAGAGAGACAGAGAGAGAGAGGGATAGAGTGATACAGAGAGAGAGAGAGAGAGGGATAGAGAGAGACAGAGAGAGAGACAGAGAGAGAGACAGAGAGAGAGACAGAGAGACAGAGAGAGGGATAGAGAGAGACAGAGAGAGAGAGACAGAGAGAGAGACATAGAGAGAGACATAGAGTGAGACAGAGAGAGAGAGAGGGATAGAGAGAGACAGAGAGAGAAACAAGAGGAAGACGATGATAATTGGAGAATATAAATGAACAAGCGAGCTGCTTTGGCCTTGAGTAGTTTGTAAAACACACACTCAACAGGGCATCATCACTTCTATTTCCATATAATAATAAAAAAAACATTTTTGTGAATAATAATATATTTTACAGATCCTAACCACAAAAAGAACGACTTTGAAAATGTCGTCCCTCAGCACCTCACGTCAAATGATAAAGCAAAGTGAATCCTAGCTAGCAGGGCTTCCTGTATGGACACAGCTGAGCAGCCTGCTGAATGATTGATGAACGCCATAGAAAAGAAACGGTTTCGAGAGCTTGACACACTTGAAGAGAAACCTAAAAGTCTGTGTGAAGCAGCTCCTCGTCACGCTGAATTGGGAGAGACGTGAAGAGAAGCGTCTCTCCTGGAACCCGAGCATGCGATGGCGAGGAGCAAACCGCCGCTCCGACAGGAAGCACGACGTAACGCGTCTCTCTGAATCCCGCCTGGCGTGAGAAACTCCCTGCCTTCTAAAGCCATCATCTCCTGAACGCTTCACCTCAACCCCGACAGCGTCCCTTTGATGGATGCTGAACCCTCGCTGACGAATCGACCTCACCCCAGCGAGCAGAGTGGTTGATATTACACGATGATGATTTCACGGGTGAACGACTATTTAACTGACTTCATGTGTTATTGGGAACTTCCTGTAATGAATCATAAATTAATGCAGGGTTCCAGCTTTTTGGGTGAAGTACTTCACTAGGCAAAGACAGGCTGGGGTTACGTATTATTTTCCCCAGTTCTGTGTTAAAGTGACACGCACACACACACACACACGTACAGTATAAACCCATATCCACACATCGCCCAGACTGTGTGACCTCATCAACATATTACGAGGATCAAGTGCCAACTCAGGGTAAATGTCACAGTCTAAATAGAGACTGAGTTTACAAAGATCAGACTGTTTCCATCAGCTAACCGCCTCACGAATCTCCCATCTCCAAAATAGGCTTCGACTCATCAATTGGTTCAATTCCCCAGACGGTTTGTCTGATTCTAGACATGATATGGTTTCAGTTGATTGAATGACCTCTCTGTTGTCATACAGACACATGTGTTTTAACAGACTTGTGGATTGGGTTCAGAGCCAGATTGTAGTTGAAGCATCAGACACTGACTACGATACCCTCTCTTACTCCTTCAAGCTCTTCTTTCTATATCTCTTTTTCTTTCTCTTTTTCTCCATACCTCATCATCTCCCTCTTTTTCCTTCCTTACTTTCCTTTCTTTACAGCTACACAAACAGAAATATCCTACAAGCACACACACACACACACACACACACATCTCCCGCCCTCTCCCAGAAGCAGTACAAAGCTACTACAGGAGTGAAGCCCCACTAAAAGGTTCCATCACGCTGGAGGAGAGAGAGATAGGTCTGGAGAGAGAGAGGGAGGGAGGGAGAGAGAGAGAAAGAGGTCCGGAGGGAGGAAGGGAGGGAGGGAGAGAGAAAGAGGTCCGGAGGGAGGGAGGGAGGGAGAGAGAAAGAGGTCCGGAGGGAGGGAGGGAGAGAGAGAAAGAGGTCCGGAGGGAGGAAGGGAGGGAGGGAGAGAGAAAGAGGTCCGGAGGGAGGGAGGGAGGGAGAGAGAAAGAGGTCCGGAGGGAGGGAGGGAGAGAGAGAAAGAGGTCCGGAGGGAGGGAGGGAGGGAGAGAGGGGGGTAGTGGACACTAGACCAGAGAATGGACTTCCAGCATGTGAAATGAGCCTCCCTACTGAAGGTTGTAAGTTCCAGAGCTTGTGCAGTACAGAATATAAATACTCCCTGTGCTTTACTGTCTCTGGTTCTACACCCAGCACAGGGACGTACTTTACTGCTCTTGGCAGATCGTAAAATAAATAACAAAAACTTGGATCCAGAAAGGTTTAGCAAAGATTATTAATCGTACAGTAGAGAAGGAGAGGAGGAGGAGGGGGAGGAGGGAGGAGGAGGAAAAGGAGGGAGGGAGGAGTAGGAGAGGTAGGAGGAAAATGGGGGGTTAGGAGGAGGAGAAGGAGGAGGATGAAGAGGAGGAATAAAAACACAAAGTAAAAAAAGGGAAGATTTTGCTCTTCAATTAAAGCCAGTAGGTCTCGGTGGGAATATGTTGATGGTGTCTAAGAAATTTACCACGGATGAGTAATGGTGAAGTCAACCGTGTAGCAGACATGTTTATGCACTACTAATAAATGATGACAAAGTGTTACGTAGCATTTTTCTAGATATACTTTTTCCAAATGTCTCATAACTCCAAACATGTTTTTGTGGCGAACACGTTTCAGGAGAACCATGAACCATAAAGCGTCTCACGGTGAAACCAGGTTAATGTCAGCTGTGGAACATCCTGTTCTAAAGAAGGATGGACACGAGAAATGGGATCTGGTCGATGCTGAACAAGAGAGGGGGTGTTGAGGTAAAGGGCATCTGCCTATCAGCACTCAGCACCTGCCAGCCTATAGGAGAGAACCGTCCAGGGTGGACCACCAATCAGAAGACAGGGATGGCCAACAGGGCACAGGCCTTGTGATAAGGACAGGGTGTACATGCGTGTGCGTGATGTTGATATTACCTCACACTCACACTCTGACTCAACCCCCCAAATGGTTTAACCCAGCAAAATGCAAATACACACACAGAACCAATGGTCAGTCTCTCTATTTCTCCCTCCCTCCCTCCCTCCCACATATGCAGTTACATACCAAACACACACACACACACCCTTCCCAATTTAACACACACTCCCCCCCCCCCCCCCCCCCCCCCCCCTCCCTAGCCTGGGGGTATCCCTTCCTGGAGCGTGACGGCCCACCCTGAGCCTGTCTCCGGACAAGGCCCACCTGCTCCCACTCAGACGCAGCTCTGCTTTGAAGTGAACATGTGGAGGTCTCCCCCCTCTCCCCCCTCTCCCCCCCACACTCCCCCCTCTGGCTGGTCTCCCCTCATTTCCCACTGTATACAGAGATGATCCCGGCAGTGAAAACACCAGCATCATGTCCATGTATGTGAACAGACCTCTAATGGCTGGAGAGAGTGGAGAGGCAGGATGAATGGCTGCTTCAGGGATAACAGTCAGGATTCATCAGGGACAGACTCATCCGTCAGGGGGGTGTCTGCTGCTGGGGGGGCTGTCCAAGGCTGCAGTGAGATTAGAAGGGAATACTTTGGGTGATGAATACGGTGTAGATGGTCCGAAAGGGCCGGGAATGGAATGTGTTTCCATGTTAAGACTGACGCTGGTGAAGAGAAAAGGATTTATTTATTTTTCTTACAGCGATTTTGTAACATCGGGTTTGGTACGTTTGGAAGCCTGAGGTAATTACACGTCTATTGTTGGTTTGTTTGGATAATTATGTTGGTTTGAACGAATTGTTCAGAAGGTAGAAATGCTGCTTTGTCTGAAAGTGGGACGTTCAAATCACTTGTAGCAAAAACAACAACCAAAGTCGTGAGGAGCTACGCAATCGATTAATTTTTCCCGAATTTGAAACGTTATTATTTGGTCATTGTGTCTACACCTGTTTGGAAAAAAAAGACAAAAAGAAAGAAAACTAGATGTGATTCAGTCTGAATGGAAAAAAAAACTAGCAGAAGTGTGGAACAGTAAGAAGTACAGCTAATGAGTTTACAGTCACAAGCTGCTTAGACTGACAGGTACAGCCAAGAAAACCTCATTCAGTGAAAAACAAGCTGTTAGTCCAGCTGTTGATGGCAGGTGCCACTGGTTCTGCATCGCCTAGTCTCTTCAGACGACAAGACAACAACCCCAAAAAAAGAGAAAACAAGATGATTAAAAGCCTATTTTCGCTTTGTTCCTGACAAAAGCTTTGAGAAATGTAGTCTCTTATAAATTTGAAGTCTCTCAGCTTGTTGCAGCTTGACAGACTCACTGAGTCGCTGGGTTGAAAGTCTTTTCAACGTAACTAATTTACAACATCCCGTCCCCGTAAACGACAACACACAACGTTATTTATTCCTTTAGCCGCTTGAATACGAGGCGTTTATTTCTTGTCGTAAAGTAGATTAAACAGCACATGTGGTTCAGACATTTAGACTCACCCCCCCCTCCCCGCTAACCTCCCTCCTATACGAGAGACGCTCCACCCCCCCCCCCCCCCCCCCCCCAACCAAAGGGTGAACAGATCACATTCCCAAGACAGATATTCCCGTTGCCTGGACAACGGACCAGGAAGATCCAGGAAGTTGCAGCTGTGTGAGCGTCTCACTCGATCCGTAATGGGAGAGAGTGACGGCCTCACGATGAAGAGCGCCGCTGCTCTGATCGACAGCAGATGATGTCAGCGTGCGGCGCCGCCGCGGAGGGAGAAGGGGCATCGCAGGCTCCGACAAATTACCTTCTTTGATTTTATTGGTGTTTGACCTTGAAACCGCAGTGGGAATCTCTTTATATTAGGAGAGGGATAGATTATGAGGCAATGTGTTTCCAATAGAGGGCAGGCCAGACTGGGCCAGTTGTTTTATGATGGTTTTGTGAAGTGGTTATTGGTGGGGTGACTTCGTGAGAGGCAGAGGGATCATCTTTCCAGAGAATGTCTTCAGGGCACACTGGTCCACCCTTATAATCGTTAACAATATCTGCACTGCAGCAATGTAATATAATCTACAGCTGAACTGGCAGGCAAGGCCTGGCCATTTCAAATGGTGTCACGGTTTGGACATGGAAGTGATTTCGGTTTTTTTCCCCATCGTAACTGATGTATACGTGGCTTAAGGGTGTCATAGTTACAGGTGTCATGGTTACAGGTGTCATGGCCAGCTGTAAATGACGAGTGAGATATCTCCGCCAATCAGATGACGGAAATCAGATGTCAGCGTTTGAAGGAAAGCACAGGGACATGCTAACACCACATGACTTATCCTGATAAGGTGGTCGTTTTGGTGAAGGAATCGATGGAGGTGGAGGGGCGGGGGGGTGGGGGGGTAGAGGTTCCTGCTGTGGGCTCAGCAGGGGGGGGGTCTCGAGGGCGACACAATCCTGCTGTGAACACATCCCTGCACTCACAGACCCACCTTCAGGGAAACACCGAAGGAATTAAGAAAAAAAATGAAAAAGAAATACAGTTGTTTCAATCTGTGAACAATATATTATGCTGTTAGTTTTGAAGCCCTTCTAAAAGAGACCATCCACAATGTGTCCATCTACAAAAACTATCAAGGTATTAAAATGCTTCCTGCTGATTGTGTTTCTAGGATAAACTGTCTTTTCAGTAAAGTCGTCCCGTCAAATCCCAAAGGTTTCCAACCAAACTACAGGCGAGGAGCAATTATGCTGCAGTTTACAGAGTCTGGTATTTATAAAGTTGATGGTTTATTGTATATATATAGACACTGTATATACACATAAATATCTAGACTGTATAGAGTTTATAGTTCTCATAACTTGCATACGGTGAGATCAACTTTCATAGAACATCCATCCTCCCCACCAAATGTCCACTAGGCATGATGAATGTTATCCACCAACACACACACAATCCACTAACACACACACGCATCACATCCCCACTAACACACAACACAGACACACATCACTGTACACATACGGTATACGGCAGACACCGTACCTCTAAACCACAATGGATCAAAACGCATGTCATTATCCCTCTCCCTCCCTCACTCCCTCCCTCCCTCCCTCCCCTCCCTCCTCTGAGGGAGAGATGAGGTAGAGAGAAACAGGCCGGATTAGATTTCCAGGAAATTGAAAAGGTGCAGGAGCAGCCCAGAGATGTGAGATTAGCGCTTGGTTCATAACAGGCAGCGTGATGAGGATAACATGTGTGTTTAACACAGTGTGCGTGAGAGAGGCCCTGCCTGTAGGGGGTTTAAGTGAGGTGATGATGGACTGAGCGATACCCCCGGATAAATAAAAAGGGAGGTTAGTTAGTAAGCTTGTGTGTGTGTGAGTGTGTGTGTGTGTGTGTGTCTGTGCTACACTACGCAGATGATTCTCTGAAACCTAGAGCCTTGAGGATACAGGAAGAGGTTTGTTAGCGGCAGCTAAGTGATAATACAAGCTGGTTAAGTCTCCTCGCACGTTGCCCCACATTGCAAAGCTTTTTAACTAGGCAGGATCCACTCTCTCCTATAGGAAATTAAGGCAATCCTTTGTATAGCCATCCCATTAGCTGGGTTCGAAACATGGAGTCTTGTTTTCTTAGGGGAAATCAGAAAATTGATACTTAAATAGGAAAATAAATCACTCAGGGAGTTTGAGAATTGCTGTGGATGCCAGTGATGTGTCTCTGTGTGTGTAGCTGCTGTGCCGCCAGCTTAATGGAAGCACAATAGAGAAGTGATATTAAAGTAGTCTGCTGTTGAAGACTACAGGATCTGGGGAGAGGGTTTCTGTTTGTTGCGATTGTGTGTGTGTGTGTGGTTGTGTGTGTCTGATTGCGTGTGTGTGGGATTGTGTGTTCCTGCGTGTGTGTGTGTGTGATTGTGTGTTCCTCTGTGTGTGTGCGTGTGTGTGATTGTGTGTGTGTGTGATTGTGTGTGTGTGTGTGTGATTGTGTGTTCCTCTATGTCTGTGTGTGTGTGATTGTGTGTGTGATTGTGTCTGTGTGTGTTTCTCTGTGTGTGTGTGTGTGTGAAGGTGGTTGTCAGGAGGATTCACACAGCAGGAGCCCACCACAGGGGCTCACCACAGGAGCACGCCTACTGTGAATCATCCCTAGGTTTTCCTCTCAAACGTAATTACCACACCGTAATTATCAACTAATTACACTTTATGATAAATGAATCTGCCTCGAATAATTCCCATTATCCACAGACAGTGAGAGAGGAGGCACATAGCAATTAAAGGACGATGCAGAAAAATAACAATGCTTCCTGTGTTTGTCAAAAACAGCCCCTCCTCCTCCTGTCCTCCAGAGTCATTAATTGAAATCTCAAATGTTTGATTAGCATTTCTGCAGAGTAGATCCATCAGGAGTATGGAAAGGGGACCCCCCTGTACAAACTGTAAAAAAACGTGACACGATGCTAACAGGCTAACCTTCCAGTGTGCCAGATGGTCGGTGCCATTCATGACGACATGAGCTACAGCTCTACTGAGCAGTTACACGTGTGGCGAGATGCACAGCAACACGACATCCAGCTAGGTTGTCCTGATGTCTGGAACCTTTTGAGGGTGAACTTTGATACCCAAAGATGAGAAGTAACTCAGTACGAATGCTAAGTTATTATTTTATTTTTTGTCAATCTTCAAAAAAAAGAAGATCTTTACACCAAAAAAAGCTTTTAAAAGATTCCCCCAAAAATTCAAAAAATCGAAAACATATTCAGCTTTTCTTTTTTCAAAGAATGATAATTTTTTTTTCTTCAATTTTTTTGGGGGGGGGATCACATGACATTGTGGTGAGGGTTTGATTGTGTCGCTGGTCATTATATGATGACATGTCATCTCCAAAGATCAACAGGAGGTGGTCCCTTAACCCCCCCCACCCGCCCAGGGCACCTTCTAATGGGAAGAACAGATCTGCACCTTCAACCATATCTACATTTGATGGACAGCAGTGGGGAGATTCTATCTGTGAGAATCACCTTTGAAACACAGTCGATGCTAATTGCGTCGCCCTCAGGACATTCTTAACAAAGACTTTGTGAAATGACCCCCATCAGCACACAGAGCCCTCAGAATTCAAACGTGTCTCTTTTTTTTTCCTCTTATCAGTAGTTTTCCCCCCGCTTGAAACTTTTTTGATATAATTTCTGTCATTTCTCAAATATTTATGGCAGATACTCCTGCTCGAGGGGAAACTTCTCATTTGTAAATGTCACCTTCAGAGCTGGGCTAGTCTGAGAGAAGCAGCAGTGACTCTCGGTCCTTAAATAATGAAGACATTTCCAATTATACGACACTCGGAACACCACAGTCTAGGCAGGCCACCAAATCTGCCCCAGTGTTCAAAGGATGAACATTTAGAACATGAATATTCAAAATAACCATCACTAAAGGAGTTTCTGCTCCAGAGCCCAACACCATGTGGGCAGAGAGAGAGAGAGAGAGAGAGCTAGAGAGAGAGATAGAGAGAGAGAGTGTTCAGAAAGAGTGACAGAGATGGATAGAGAGAAAGAAAGAAAGAGAAAGAGAGAGACACAGAGAGAGAGAGAGAGATAGAGAGAGGGAGACAGAGAGAGAGAGAGGGAGAGAGAGAGGGAGAGATAGAGAGATAGAGAGAGAGAGTGTTCAGAAAGAGTGACAGAGAGATGGATAGAGAGAGAGAAAGAGAGAGAGAAAGAGAGGGAGAGAGAGACAGAGAATTCAGAAAGTGCGACAGAGATGGATAGAAAGAAAGAGAGAGGAAGAGAGAAAAAGAGAGAGAGGAAGAGAAAGAGAGAGAGAGAGAGAGAGACAGGAAGATAGAGAAAGAGACAACTTCATCCACAGTTTCCAGTTTCAGGACCTCAGTTTGTTAGCTGGTATATCAGTGTCAGGGTCAGCTGAGGTAAACACTCCTGAACGCTTCACTGACTGTTGAATCTCAGCAAACATCCTTATCATGGTTGGTTCCATCTGCTGCTGCCTCGACCATCACTGGGTCCTGATGTCAACTAAGAACCGCTTTAGTAAAAATGTGGATGAGCAGCAGGTAACCATATTTACATGCGTCTCAATCCATATCCCACAACTACTGCCAAGAAAGGACTGACTGGCTGGCTGACAAGGCAACTATCAACATGAAACACATCATGCTGTATGAGACTGACTGGATATCACATTATTGTGTTTTACACAAAAGGGGGTCAGGTGGCTCAGCAGGTTAAGGCGTCAGCCTCATGATCGGAAGGTTGTGAGATCGATACCCGGCTGTGGCTATATGACTTTGTGTCCTTGGGCAAGGCACTTCACCCTACTTGCCTCAGGGAAAATGTCCCTGTATTCACTGTAAGTCGCTTTGGATAAAAGCGTCTGCTAAATGAAGAAATGTAAATGTAGTGTGATTAGTTGACTGTTCTCAGGAGGATTTGATGATTAGCAGCTGGTCTACCAAAACTTCCATTATATACTATTATTTTATTTTAATTTACTTAAGGTTTTTGCTGTGCCTTGTATCAAAAAGCTTGAAATCGGTCTCCCAATATTACATTTGTCATGGGTTTTAGCTGTCTAAGAGTTTGAATATTTCATGGGCATCAACTTATGTGCAAATGCTGGAAAATTGGAAATGACTTGGGAATAGAGCTTTAAAAACTGCACACAAGTTACAAAATATAATTACAGTTGTTAAGATCCAAGAGGTTTCTTAGTGTCTCTCTCTCTGTCTCTCTCTCTCTCTTTTTCTATGTCCCTCCCTGTGTGTGTGTGTCTCTCCGTTGACTCAATTTCCAAACACGTCAAGAAAATGAGAAACTGCCAAACACACAACCTGTGATGTGCGATTAACGTTAAACGTGATTTTAGCATGTTCCGTGTTGACGGTGAGCGGAGGGATGTGACGAAGCTAGTGACAGAGAGGAGGCAGAGGGACAGGAAGTAGAATAAAGATGACACACACACTGTTCCCACACACACACACGACATACGCACTGTGCTCACACACGCATGACACACACACACACTGTTCCCACACACACACACGACATACGCACTGTGCTCTCACACGCATGACACACACACACACTGTTCCCACACACACACACGACATACGCACTGTGCTCACACACGCATGACACACACACACTGTTCCCACACACACACACGACATACGCACTGTGCTCACACACGCATGACACACACACACACTGTTCCCACACACACACACGACATACGCACTGTGCTCACACACGCATGATACACACACACTGTGCTCACACACACACACGACATACGCACTGTGCTCACACATGCATGACACACACGCACTGTGCTCACACACACACACGACATACGCACTGTGCTCACACACGCATGACACACACACTGTTCCCACACACACACGACACACGCACTGTGCTCACACACATATGACACACGCGTTGGCTTTGCATTCAGCGCCGCCGGGACAGAGACGAACATGGAACAGACGTGTTCTAAAAAAGAGGAGAGCCGTGTTTGACGTTCTGTCTGAGCTGTTTGATGTGATGATCAAGGCTAAATTGTCTCACTTTGCTTTAGACAGCTGGGGGGGTTTTACCTCTTAAAACTCCAGACTAGATTGAATTTATTATCATTTACATGTAGTCATTTAGCAGACGCTTTTATCCAGAGCGACTAACAGCAAGTACAGGGTACATTCCCACCCTGCAAGTAGGGTGAAGTGCCCAAGGACTCAACACTGTGTTGGCACGGTCAGGATTCAAACTCGCAACCTTCAAATTACTAGCCTGATTCCCTAACCGCTCAGCCACATGACTCCGCAGATTAGGGCGTCTACGAAGATATCAAAGAGTTCCAATGTACAGTAACAAAACTTTATCCCCCTACAGAGGGAACTGCTTTTAATGAGTTTATTCACGGAACACGGCATCTCAAGTCTAACCAGCTCCGACTGAAAGATGATTAAATTGTGTTTTTTTTTCCGACGCCAGATCCCACCTCTCTTTGTTGACACGGTCTCCTAGGAAACGTCTCTCATCTTCCCGCTTCCGTGTGCGTCTCCCTGGATGACCAGAACAGGACCGGGCTGAGTCAGAAGGCGGTCCGTGTGATCTGGGGTCCGTCCTGCAGTCGTGTGGTCGTGTTGTTTCAGGCAGCGGTGGGACTGATGAGAGGGGCCCCTCCCTGCAGCAAGCCTCTGGGCCCCTAATGGAAGATAAACACTGGCATCAGAGGCCCCTGAGAGGGCCAGGACTTCAACTCCCTGCTCCTCCAACGTGTGTTTGTGTGTGTGTCTGTCTGTGTGTTTGTGTGTGTGTGCTTGTGTGTGTGTGCTTGTATGTGTGTGTCTGTGTTTGTGTGTGTGTCCGTGTGTGTGTCTGTGTGTGTGTCTGTCTGTATATGTGTCTGTGTGTGTCTGTGTTTGTGTGTGTATGTCTGTGTGTGTGTCTTGGTGTGTCTGTGTGTGTGTCTGTGTGTGTTTGTGTATGTGTGTGTTTGTGTGTGTGGTCTCACTTCAAGGATTTGAAGCGTGAGCCTTGTCTTGTTTAGCAAATTGTTCCTTTATTGTGGCGAACAAACAGTAACAGTAACATTTGCATAATCAAATAATTGCGTTGACTCACTAAATTGTTTGTGTGCGTTTGTGCAGCACTGTAATTGGATGCATCCTCTATCTAATAAATTCTTTCATGTCTACCTTGCAGTATTCCACAGCTGAGCGGAGGTATGGAAAGTAGCACACATCTCTGTGTGGAGTCTGCATGACTGGAGGAGGCTGACTGTGAGGATCTGACGTCATCAAGCTCCGGACCAAACCGTTTTGGATCATCTGATACCCGGCTCTGGGCCAATCACAGCGGGCCAGGTACACACAGACACACACACAGACACACACATACATACATACAGATACATACACACACACACACACATACAGACACACATACACACACAGAGACAAAGATCACACACACACACACAAACGCACATGCTACAAACATGCACACACACCAAAAGATACCCGTGGGAGTATGTGTGGAATGCTTAAATGTGGATTTCTGATAAAGTGTTGTCATCTTCAGCGCTGCCTGGTCTCATTAGAGTTCCCCTCAGACTAACCCCACAGGCACTCTGCTCGGCAGGGGAGAGATATTCCAGCACCTCGCTCATGCCACAAGCTTCCTCTCAGGATAATCCCACCAGACAGAGACAGACAATCCTGCTTACCAACCAAAACATTCCACATCCAAACATACGACATGCATGAGATAAAATGACGCATGACAACTCTGTTCCTCCTTCCTCTGTCTTAGCTGACAGCTCTATATCTCTCTCTCTCTCTCTCTCTCTCTCGCTCTCTCTCTCTGTCTCTCTGTCTCTCTGTCTCCCTCTCTCCCTCTCTCTGTCTCTCTCTCTGTCTCTCTATCTCCTGGCGTAAACCTGGACTGTGTTGACATCTCCTCTCCACACAGAGCAGACTCCTGTGGGCTCAGGAAGCTCCTGTGAGCAGCAGTATATTTAAGTAATGGTCGCCTGGGATTTCAGCAGCATTTAAAAGGTAGGCAGGTTTGCGATAACTGAGACAACAGAGAAGCTCTTCATCAGACTTGATGGGTGACGATGAATCTCTACTAGTCAACAAAAGACGATTAACAATGTTTAAATCGAGGCTGTCTGTGTCGATTTAGAGATCTTGTTCCCCTTTAAACCACACAGCTCTGCCCCCCTTCCAACAACCCCTGGTCCAGCCAACATTTCCTGCCAACGGTATTGGCCAAGATCTCAGCAGGGATCGACTCTGATTGGCCTGCGGGGGAGTATGTGACCTTTACCTGAGGTCAGGTTGAGTTCCTTCCATCCTGAGGTCTCACAAGTGTGTAGGGCGAGTGTGTATGTGTGTGTGTGTAGCGGACTGTGTTTACATCTCGAAATGCCAGTCCAAGTGTACGTGTCTGTGTATGTGTGTGACAGAGAGATAGAAAGAGAGAGATGGAGACAAGGCGAAAGATTAAAATGGAGAGATAATTAGACGGAGAGATTATACACAGAGGGAAAGAGAGAAAAAAATGGAAACTGAGAGACAGAGATAAAGATGGAGGGATGAAGAGAGGGAAAGAGAGGAACAGAACGAAACAGAACGATACAGCGAAGAGATAAAGACGGACAGAGAGAGCGAGAGAAAGAGAGCACTGGGCAGATTTCCGTTTCCTCTCTGTGTAAAAACACTGTAAAAGGCCCACTTGTTTTCACAGGCTAGCTTATCACCACGGTGATACCCCCGTCATGACGTGGCAGTCTGGTCTCTATCTGAGGGGCCACATTCCCGGCTCCCAGCCCCCCCTGGCCAGCGCAGAGCCAAAGGCCCCCGGGGAGGAGCACCAGAGGGGGGGCAGGATGCAGGAGGTCAGGTCCGGTTATCTTCTGGAGAACCACATCACCAACCGAGGGCGAAGGATTTGAACCGTGCATACCAGAGGCAGCCCCGCCCCCCTGCCCCCCCCCCCCCCCCCCCCCCCCCCCCCCCCAGCACGTGCAGGGACACGGACACCTGGTTCAAGAACAAGGGGGCTGGAGGGATGTGAGATGGGTGTGTTTGTTTTAGCGACAGAGCGAGATAGAGAGAGATCAGAGATGTTGTTTAATGTTTCATGTGTGCCTGTGTGGGTGTTTGATAATGTCTGCGGTTGCCAAAAAGAGAGAGAGAGAGAAACAGAGAGAGAGAGACAGGGACAGAGACAGAGAGAAACAGGGACAGGGACAGACAGTGTTCAGGGGTTTTCCTTATGTGTTATTTTTGTCCAGGAGGACTGAGGACTTGGGGCTGGTCCAGTTTGAAGCCTCCATCAGACAGACGGACACAGGAGAGGTGACAGACAGGAGGTCAGGGGGCTCTCCATGGATCACACGGGGGGGTGGGTGTTGGGGGTTGGGCAGTGTTTTCCAGTCCTAGCCGCCAATTCTCAAGTGACGCTCTGTCAAAACCACGATTTACGTTCATTATTTTCTTCCCCAGTTCCTCGAAAGTCTGTCATTGTTTTATTACACTGCCTAAAATCCCCATTATCCACAGATTACCTCTTCAGAAAGGAATTTTCCTGCCTCTCTTCCCCTATTCTTGCCCCCCCCCCCCCAAACACACACACACACAGACACACACATCACTGGACTACAAACCTTCTTTTTAACTACACACACTATTGTTTATCTGTGTCCAATTAAAGAGTGACTAGGACCCTGTTTGAGTGGAGTGTTGTAGTGTGAACACGATGTTTGGATAAGAAATTACAACAGACGAGTGTTGAGCTAATTAAAACCATTAGAATAAACACTATAAACAATAGCGGGCCAGTAATCCTACAGCTAACATGTTGACTTCAAAAGACAATGGTACAAATAATCTCCCAGAATCCTCAGCTCAGTTCTCACACCAGTGCAACATAGTCTTAGCACTTTCTCATTTGAGGGGATTTTATTTCATAAACAAAGTCGTGTTCCATGGTTATTAAAAGCATGTTATGGCTACAAACGATCGATCATCTATTCTCCATTATTTGACCAAACAGAGCATCAGGTTCTACTGACATCTGACAGATGTCTTTAATACCAAGCAGAGGGGCAGTTTTGGGTAAAGACGGGAGGGGTGTTCAGTTTTGGCATGTAATGAGGTGAGGGGTGTTCAGTCTTGCCATGTAATGAGGTGAGGGGTGTTCAGTCTTGTCATGTAATGAGGTGAGGGGTGTTCAGTCTTGCCATGTAATGAGGTGAGGGATGCTCAGTCTTGCCATGTAATTAGGTGAGGGGTGTTCAGTCTTGCCATGTAATGAGGTGAGGGGTGTTCAGTCTTGCCATGTAATGAGGTGAGGGATGCTCAGTCTTGTCATGTAATGAGGTGAGGGGTGTTCAGTCTTGTCATGTAATGAGGTGAGGGATGCTCAGTCTTGTCATGTAATGAGGTGAGGGGTGTTCAGTCTTGCCAACCTTTTCTGTGTCGTGGTTTAAGTAGTTCTAGTTTCTAGCAGTTTCCACAGCATCAAGGGTTAATCTTTTTCTTTCGTTTCCTATCTCAAACGAGTGATTTGTCTTTTTACGCTGTCAGCAAGTATTTTTATAAACTGTTTCAGCCCTTCCACAAAAGCTTGAAAAAAATGATTATCCTTTATTTGAGGGTATACATATATATATTTTTTTTTTTACACGCTAAATTGAAAACTTGGACGTGAAACAGCACAGGTTCACGAGGAGGTTGCCCTCTCGTAAATCTGTCATCAGGGCGATGCACGTTAGAGCTGGCCTGCTTCAGCTGGGCCCTGTGGGGAGAAGACAGACAGCCAAGCAGGCTGCTAGCTGGACAGCCTCTGCTTCATGTCTGGGGTCCTCAAAGACCACTGTAGTGTAGCAGGGGCCAGCTCACTGGGCCCTCAGCTAGAGGCTGTCCAGGGAGGGAGGGAGGGAGGGAGGTAAGGGAGGGAGGGAGGGAGGGAGGGAGGGAGGGAAAAAGGAGAGGGAGGAGAGAGTAACAAGCCAACAAAGAGTCTTACATGGTGCAGTAGGAGAATAAAGCTGTGTGTCTACTGGAGGAAACAGCCTATGCTGACTGCTGAGTCAAGCAGAAGCAGGAGAGAGCTTTCTGCTTCACCGATAACGTTAACTCAACCTGCACTGCAGAGTGCTGTGTGATTGTTTCTGTTTCGATGAGCGAAGGTGTGTGTGTGTCAGCGGATGTGAAGCAGATGAGAAATATGACAGGAAGTAAGAGAAACAGATGGGAGGATAACTGTGTGTGAGAGGAAGAGAGAGAGAGAGAGAGAGAGAGAGAGAGAGAGAGAGAGAGAGAGAGAGAGAGGGAGAGAGAGAGGGAGAGGGAGAGGGAGACTACATCTATATTCTGTAGTCATCTTCAGCACTGTATGAGACTGACATAGCCTGGGTAATGTAGCAAAGTAGGACTAACATAGCCTGGGTAATGTAGCAAAGTAGGACTAACAGAGCCTGGGTAATGTAGCAAAGTAGGACTAACAGAGCCTGGGTAATGTAGCAAAGTAGGACTAACAGCCTGGGTAATGTAGCTAAGTAGGACTAACAGAGCCTGGGTAATGTAGCTAAGTAGGACTAACAGAGCCTGGGTAATGTAGCAAAGGGTCTTTTGTGAGGTTCTATAGACTATAGAAGACTATACCAACATGCGGAGACAAGAACAGTTATTTAATATGCAAGGAACAGCGTAACGATTGCCCAAGAATATTGAATAGTACAGCGATAGCAAATGAAATAGCAAAGACTAATTATGTTTTCCTTCTGGTCTCTGGAGTGTAACGTCATGATAACGAGGGAAGGGAAAAGCATTAAAGTCTGTGTGATGTGCATGTTGGTGTGTTGGCTGAATGGTGACGTTGCACATGCGCGTGCCAGGATATGAGTGTGTTTACGTGTGTGTGTGTGTTGCTCAAACAACCACACTTTTCCATTCCTCCCATGGGGGCGCTCTTGAGCCATGCTATAAGAGAGAGAGAGAGAAAGAGAGAGAAGGATCCGTAATAGAGAGAAAGAGAAACCATGGTAGACCAAGTGCTCCATTAGCAGTTCCACCCTTCCCCTCTCTCTCCCCCCTCCACCCCTCCTCCCTCCCCTCCTCCCTCCCCTCCTCCCTCCCCTCCCCTCCTCTCCACAGGTCCCAGTGTGGCACCCTGCTATGTTTTCCTGCTGTCTGACAGTGTTGCTGTTCCCATGGTCTGTCCAGGCAGTACAGCGAGCTCCTGTCTCTCTGTCCCAGCATAGAGAGGCTTCCTGTCATTCACTGGGGTTCCTTCCTGCGCCCAAACACACACACACACACACACACCAGAGAAACAAACACACACACACACACACACACAAGAGAAACACACACACCAGCGAAACACACACACCAGAGAAACACACACGTACACACACCAGAGAAACACACACACACCAGAGAGACACACACCAGAGAAACACACACGTACACACACCAGAGAAACACACACACACCAGAGAGACACACACCAGAGAAACACACACGTACACCCACACACACACACCAGAGATACACACACCAGAGAAACACACACACCAGAGACACACACACACACACCAGGGAAACACACACCATAAAAACACACACACCAGAGAACACACACCAGAGAACACACACCAGAGAACACACAGCAGAGAACACACACCAGAGAACACACACCAGAGAACACACACCAGGGAAACACACACACACACACCAGAGAACACACACAGCAGAGAACACACACCAGGGAACACACACCAGGGAAACACACACACACAGCAGAGAACACACACCAGAGAACACACACCAGGGAACACACACCCCTCTCTGTGCTTCCAGGACCTCTGCACAGGCAGGGCCGTTACATGGATGGCTGAAACATTCCCTCATCCTCATCGACCAATCACACGTGTAAACAAACAGGCTGCCAGTCTACTGGCTCAGAAGCCACGCCCACTGAGAACACACGCCACTCTTCATCCCTGCCTGAAGGAAATGAGGGGGAGTCAAGGAGTCTGAGGCACGTAGGGAAGCGGGCTGGTAATCAGAAGGTTGCCGGTTTGATTCCCGCCTGTGCCAAAATGACGTTGTGTCTTTGGGCAAGGCTTTTCACCCTACTGTCCTCAGGGGGGAATGTCCCTGTACTGTGCTGTAAGTGGCTCTGGATAAGAGCGTCTGATGAATGATTACATGTAAACTTAGCATTTGCTTGCTGGTGGGTTTGGCTGTCTTGTCACAGCCGTGTGGATGAGGGGGAGGGAGGAAGTGGAAGACAGGAGAACAGGAAGACAAGAAGACAGGAAGACAGGAGGACAGGAGGACAGGAGGACAGGAAGACAGGAGGACAGTCGTTCAAACGTTCTCTTGTGAAGGTGAGCAGGAAGGTTTCCCCCCTCCTCTGGAAGCCGGCGATGCTTCAGATAAAACGCTCGCTAGGCACGATGCAAAAGTGCTGACTAATGTCTGCACTTTCAGGAGCTTTCAGACGCTGCTGGTCTGATAAGGCTGGAAAACATATCCGTCACACAGGTTGAATAAGTAGATAGTGACTCTTTTTCATGACTATATAAGCTTTCTCAAACACTTCTGAACATTTTCTTTTGAAAAAGGCCCAAAGCTCATTTTGATCCAGTTGTTATACTTTGCCGGGTACAGCCACACTGCACATCCAGGACAACTGATCCAGAGAGAGGGAAAACACATGAAAAGAGACTACAAGCTGAAGCTATTACTCTGAGAGATAGGGAGAGAGAGAGGGAGAGAGACAGAGAGAGAGAAACAGGGAGACAGACAGGGATACAGACAGGGAGATAGACAGGGAGACAGACAGGGAGACAGAGAGAGAGAGAGAAAGACAGAGAGAGAGAGAGAGAGACAGAGAGACAGAGACACAGAGAGAGACAGAAAGACAGAGAAAGACAGAGAGAGAGAGACAGAGAGACAGACACAGAGAGACAGAAAGCTCTGTTGATGTCTGTATTCAGTACTGATTAGGAAATCTGACCCAGCGTATTCGGAGCAGCCTTTGATAAATCTAAAGTTAGAATGTTATTATTTTGCTAAACGTTCTCTGCTAACCCTAACCCTAACCCTTTGGTCAAAGGTGCTCATCTCTTAGCCTTTGTCTGAATGCCTTTTATATTTCATATGAAACAGTTTGAATCGCCGCGTTAGACAAATAAACTCGCCTCGCCATTTCCCGCCGAGGGAGAGTGTATCATTCCTCTTTTGTCCGCTTTATTGAAGCTAAAGTCAAAAGGTTGTTTCACTTTCTCCTGGTCTTTCTCTGCGGTGCCCACGGATAAGAAGCAGGCCAGAATCACTTCCTGTGTCTAAATATACCGAGAAGAACAAACAATGGTGTTTGCAGTGGGGGGATGGGGGGTGCAGAATGGCATGTCAAGTGTCTAGACAAACTGCCGTACTCTCTGTGAGGATAAAGAGAGCTTTAGAGAGACAATATTAAAGAGAGCAACGTTACAATGGGTCCCCTGCGACCCTCTTTGAAATTGATCCAATAGAGCCAAAATGGCCGCCGCATAGTGATGCTTCCTAAACAGGTCCTGACTGACAAAAGCACAGATATTTGTAACTATTCAGTTGATCGGATTTAGTCAAAAATAGCTTATAAGTAAAAAAACATATTGCAAACAACAGGAAACTTTCTGTGTTAATTAGTCAACAACCAAAAGTAAGAGTAATCGTAGGCTTGTGATTACTGCTGCAGCTTTAGCCTTCCTCCAAGCAATCAGAGCATCATAATTGCTGATGTACCACATTAGTTTACCTGACGCTTGAGGAAATTACGTTAATTAAGAGCAAAATGCATTTGAAAACACCGTTTTTTCCCCCCCTCTTTCTGTATGTGATTAGCATTCACAGCACTTTTCGCAACGCGCTCGAAAGGCCTGATTCACTCGTGCGTAAGCGCACAAGAGAAACGTCGACTCAGGGATCGGTCTGGCTGGGCCGTACGGAAGAACACCAGGTGGAGGAAGAGAAGGTCAAACATTCTTCAAACACGTCGCTTCTAAGAGTTTAAAGTTCCACAACTGAGGGAATTCCTGGAGGGAATATAAACCTGTGGTGTGTTTCTCTGGTGGCAGAATCAGCCGTCTTTACTTTAGTCTCGGATGTTGGACAGTCGGAGCTTGTTATCCAGAGGGGGAGTCTGGGGGGGGAGATCAGCGCGTGCGGGGGAGGACGTGTAACTCATTTGGAGATAATGACAGAGTTCTGTCTCCTCTCAGCGCTGTCGCTAGCCCAATACACCGACTCATCAATCCCCAGGAAGGCTGGACCACGCCTCCTCCCCTTCCACTCCCTCCCTCTCTCCCTCCCCCACCCCCTCACACACAAAACCTCTAATCACTTCTCACCTCCACCTCCACTGCAGCCTCTAATCCATTCCGTCTCTCCATTCATCCTTCTTGTCAATCTTTTCTGAGGTGTTTTAATTTTTCCCCGCGTCGGGGTTTTAAAAAGTGAGACGTTTATTGTTGTAGATTCCATTTCCAAAGGAGTTTAAACCATGTAGACGTTTTTTTAAAGCCGAAAAAAAGCATGCCTAGAGAATGCCTTTGATGTCCTCTGTGTAATGTTGCGGGTTCAGGACTCAAAGTGTTTGTGAGATGTGGGGTACATGTTGGGTGATGAATTCAGAAGGCTGGAGGAGGGAGTGGCAGCAGAGAGGAAACAGACCTCAGTGGGTGGTCCCCACCATTAGAACTGACCCAGTGCTCTACAGACCCCAAAAAAGATGTGACAACCGAGGAGGGGGGGTTGAAAGAGGAGTGTGGGTGGGGGGGGAGGGAGGGAGATGGGGGGGGGTGGAGGGGGTAGAGAGGGGAGGGTCTGCAAATACACAGACATATTTTTGGTCAATGTACATGCAACGTTGGGGGGGACAGGGTCCGGTTCCAGCTGGTCAGAGTCAGCCTGAATCTCCTGGTTTGACTAACCATCCTACTCTGATTAAAGCTGTTTATACTAGCCATCGGATCCAGTGTGACAATAGCACCAAGCTCGGCTCGTACCTGGAGCTAAACACGCAGTAATGAGGACCAGGCTGCCCCACTGCCTGCACATCTGACACCCTGAATCAAGCTCCTTATACCTAACTGAAATAACCTGCACTCGCCTTTTCAACCTCAATGGCAGCCGACTGGAGAATACATTCCAGTAGTGAAGTGTTGGGGTGGGTGGGTAGGGGTGGGGGTAGGGGTGGGGGTAGGGGTGGGGGTGGGGGTGGGTGCGGGGACAGTATTTTTGATCCCACGTGAGTGAGAGACCCTCTTGTTTATGCTATAAATCTTTTGGGAGCAGTGATGCAATCAGGAAGTAATGTTCGGAGTTAACGGGGGCTAGCGTTACACCGTCGTTGATCTGGGGACGCTTTTGAAAATGATCGTAGGGTGATCCGCTCTAATTTGTTATGAGTAATACCATCTCAGCTCAACTCCATATTTGACATCTGCTTCTTTTCAAGGACATTTCTTTTCGGTATGAGGGAGGGGGTGGGGGTGGGGGTGGGGGAGGGGAGGGAGGGAGAGAGGGGGAGAGGAGGGATGGAGGGGAAGCAGCATAAAGATCAGGAATGTTTCCACATCCAATGATACTTGAGCTCAGGCCTCTGCTAGCATTACGGTCGAGAACGTCGACTTGAATAAAGGAGCGTTTTGCTTCTAACTGTCGAATCAGGGCTAGCTGGCTGCACGGCACACAGTGTCACACACACAGTGTCACACACACAGTGTCACACACACACTCACACACACAGTGTCACACACACAGTGTCACACACACACACACTCACACACACACACACAGCTGCACGTCGGAGGAGAAGAGAAGAAGAAAAAAAGCAACAAATCAAGCTGCTCTCTCCGCTGCGGACGCCCCACGGAGAGAGAGAGAGCGTGTTGTAGAGCGGTGTCGGACGCCTGCGGAGAGAGAGAGAGAGAGTGTGTTGTAGAGCGGTGCCGGACGCCCACCCCTAAGAGCTGTAGGAACCCCCTACCTTCTTCAGAATGGAGCGGCTGATGATCTGGACTGCAGCAGTCTAATGTCTTTAGAATAAATAATATGGCCTCATCAGCATGTTGCACTCTGCTGTGAGCCTGTGTCCCCTGACAGGAAGCAGGACGAGGGGGCGGGACAAAGTGCTCTGAGGACGTCTTGGACATGGAGGAGGGAGACGGTAAACTGAACACAGCAAAATGTCAAAGTCTCTTTGAGAAACGTGACACTTTGTTCATCCTGTAACATGTGCTGCCTAAGGAGAGAGAGAGGGAGGGGGGGAGGGAGAGAAGAGAGGGGGGGGAGAGAGAGAGAGGGAGGGGGAGAGAGAGGGAGAGAGAGAGAGAGGGAGAGAGGGAGAGACGAGAGAGAGCAACAGGATGGAAACTAAGCCCACACACAAATTTCACAACTTATTATTTTGTCGCGTTTTAAATCCAGTCGTTTCCAAGACCATTTAAAAAAATGTTTTTTAAGATTTAAAAATGTGTTCGATTAATTTCCAACCAGGATTGTATTTCTACGGAGCCCCTAAAGTGACATGGAGGAATAATATTTTTTTGGGGAATCCCGACTTTAAACTCGAGAATCCCGACTTTAAACTCGAGAATCCCGAAATCTCCAAAATCTCGAGTTCAAACTTCCGGGTCAGAGTTTAACTTCCGGATCAGTGGAAAAAGTAACAACAATTTCCAAGCTCGAAATAAAAGTCGATAAATCTCCCCCACAGGTGTGTGCGCTCCATTGTTGTTACTTTTTCCACTGATCCGGAAGTTAAACTCTGACCCGGAAGTTTGAACTCGAGATTTTGAGTCTATTTTTAGACTTTAAAGTCGGGATTCTCGAGTTTAAACTCGAGATTCTCGACTTTAAAGTCGGGATTCTCGACTTTAAACTCGGGATTCTCGACTTTAAAGTCGGGATTCTCGAGTTTAAAATCGGGATTCTCAAAAAAAATATTCTTCCTCCATGTCACTTTAGGGGCTCCGTATATTTCATCTGTACGTTTAGAGGTAAAAAAAAAACTCTCACCCCTCGCCCATTATTCAGTCCTTGTTCGACACCAACATCATCACCTTGGGCACCTTATTGACCCCTGCTGACCCCACAATTAGATCTGACCCTGGGAAACCAAAGAAAGGGAAGGGGGTTGAGGGATGGGGTACGAGTGTATAACCCAAAACACCATCAGTCCATCAACAGTGTTTGTGTGTGTGTGTGTTTGTGTGTGCGGGGGCGGCGAGGCGGGGGGGGGGGGGAGACAGTCCAGCAATTAGGCCGGACACCCACCATCCCCCTCTGCTCTGCCAATTAGAGCGTCAAGGCTCAGCAGATGGCTGTGTCGCTATCAGGGTTCCGTGCTGCCCTAGTGCCCGCCACCCCGGCCCCAAACCATCCATCACAGCCGCTGCTTTAATTAGCTTGTTAGTTTGCCATGCAAAGTATTCCAAGCATCTGAAAAGGCCTCCTCGTGTTCTGAATGACAGAGAATGTAGTGAGAGGGGGCAACGAGGGGAAGGCGGGTGGGGAAGCCAATCAGTGTAGCACAGAATGGCATTTGAATAGCCTTTTCAGCATGGTACGGCAGCAATTATATTCCCCCCTTACACTTCCTGCCAACAGCTCTCACAGTTATTTCGAGGCTGAATCATATTTCTTTCTCTTTTTTTTTTTCCTTCTTAACTTTGAGTCACACTGAAATTGGCAAAAGCTTCTGAGAGTCTGTGATCACAGGCGAGAGGGGAGGAATTTGTTTTTTTTGTGTGGAGCCTGTTAGATTAGAAGGGCAAGTAGAGGAGTTTACTGCGTGCTATAAGGTTAGAAGAACACAGGCTTTAGAGATGTGATCAATTGTTTAATCTCCTTTTCATACTTTACCACAAAACAACAACACATTATTGTGTATTCACATTTACATTTAATCATTTACCAGACGCTCTTATCCAGAGTGACTTACAGCAAGTACAGAGGGACATTCCCCCCTGAGGCAAGTAGGGTGAAGTGCCTTGCCCAAGGACACACATCATGTTGGCACAGCCAGGATTCGAACTGGCAACCTTATGATGACTAGCCCTACTCCCTAACCTCTGACTCTGAGAGGCTGCCTCTGATCTGAGAGTCAGCTGTAGCTGGGAGCTAACTGGTGAAAAAGGGTACTGCATATGGAATTAATCTATTAATTAATTCCTCTCATATCTGGGAAGTCTCGAATATTACAGGGCACCACCGCAATATTTGTAAAGGGATTGAGGAAACCTTATTGATTAATGAACAAATAATAGCCTTTTGATCAGTCTCTTTAACTTGAAGTCATGAAAGTTCCTTAGAATTAGTGCATATCCGATGACGAGAAGTTGTATATAAAAAGGGTTTATTTAAACAAAATGAAACAGACAGGGGGAGACAAGGAGAAGGGGGGTTATTGGCCTAGGTAGACACAGGACAGTTATGCTAAGATAGGAAGACTACTTAAATCAGTTACAGTTCACCACACTTATGCCAAGGCCTACGCGTAGGAAATTAGCTTAATAGCAGTTTACTGTCTTTGAAGAAAGGTAGAGTTGATCTTCTGTGTGGTGTCCAAGAAAAAGGAAGTGTTCCTTAACTTCCGTTATGGTCCTTGGTTCCTTTGAATGGTAGTCGCTCAATATTCCGGATAAATCCAGAGGGGTTCCTCAGAATAATCCAGATGAAAGGGGATTTGTTCGCTCAATATGACAGATCATCCAAGGTAGCTATTCTCAGGATGACTGCAGACGAAAGAGGGCTTTGGTTTGCCCGTTCGGGGCTTTATACCAGCAAAGATAAAGGGGGGTTGGTGCTCCCTTATCTGAAGATGGTCTCATGCTGTGATTTGCATGTAGTTGTGAAAGTCTCTGGAGTGGGTATCTTTCAATGTCAGTGGGAGTGCTTAACTTCCATAACTAACAATTGTAACATTCAGAAATGTCATTGTTAGTTTTGTCCGATCATCTAGATACCAAGAATGAGCTATTTGCTAAATCAGTTACAGTTCACCACACTTATGCCAAGGCCTACGCGTAGGAAATTAGCTTAATAGCAGTTTACTGTCTTTGAAGAAAGGTAGAGTTGATCTTCCGTGTGGTGTCCAAGAAAAAGGAAGTGTTCCTTAACTTCCGTTATGGTCCTTGGTTCCTTTGAATGGTAGTCGCTCAATATTCCGGATAAATCCAGAGGGGTTCCTCAGAATAATCCAGATGAAAGGGGATTTGTTCGCTCAATATGACAGATCATCCAAGGTAGCTATTCTCAGGATGACTGCAGACGAAAGAGGGCTTTGGTTTGCCCGTTCGGGGCATTATACCAGCAAAGATAAAGGGGGGTTGGTGCTCCCTTATCTGAAGATGGTCTCATGCTGTGATTTGCATGTAGTTGTGAAAGTCTCTGGAGTGGGTATCTTTCAATGTCAGTGGGAGTGCTTAACTTCCATAACTAACAATTGTAACATTCAGAAATGTCATTGTTAGTTTTGTCCGATCATCTAGATACCAAGAATGAGCTATTTGTAACAAAGGGGAAGGGGAGTTACATTAAACATCACATTACATCAAACACAGCATTTACAGAGAAGGTCACAAGGTTCCAATCCTTTTAGTGTCCAATAAGCAGTATTGTCTTTGTGAGATGTTTGTAATCCATTAAATGTCTGTTTTGGGATAAATCCTCTGTTCAGACTTGTGAACCAGCTATTCCAAGGCCTTCCTGACCTTTCAGCACTGGTTTGGAAATCCATAACCCTGGTTTCGTCAGTGTGTCTCACTGACGAGGGAATGGTTGTGGAGACTCTGCTACACAGCCTCTGATCTGAGAGTCAGCCTCTGATCACAAAGCTCATTCATGATGTAGTTTCCATTCCAAGCATAGTGATAAACCACGTCAATAACTTCTCCAGTTACAGCAGGTGAACTTTGGTAAATAACACCCCTCCACATTTCTCAAGAGGGCATCAGAGGTATCTCAGCCAATAGACAACAAGCAATTGATATTCAAGCCAACGCCGCACTCTGTCACCTTCCGGCCCCACCCTCCCCCCACCCTCCCCCACACTCCCCCACCCTCCCCCCACCCTCCCCCACCCCCTCAAACCCGCAGGTAGCACAATAATGCTGTTTATATTCTTTCATTAACTCTCCCTGTGTTTGTCTGCGACCCAAAAGAAGGATGCTAATTCGATCTGGCCTACGTTAGCAGGGAGGAGGTCCTGAGACCAACACCCCCACTACCCCCACTACCCCACCCCACCCCCCCCCCCCCCCCCCCCCCCCCCCACCCCCACCAGGAACACAGGCCTCCCCTGCAGGAAGGTGAACCTGGAGCTGTGAGCGACACTGGATGATCTGATTAAGGCACTACTGGCTGCTGCTTCAAGGAGTGCCTGGTAATTTGGACATTATTGCTTTCTTTGTTTACATCCACTAAACACTCAGACTCAGGCTATTTACCCCCTAGTAGACTACTGTTAGAGACTACTGTTAGAGTCTACTGTTAGAGACTACTGTTAGAGACTACTGTTAGAGACTACTGTTAGAGACTACTGTTAGAGACTACTATTAGAGTCTACTGTTCGAGCCTACTATTAGAGTCTACTGTTAGAGACTACTGTTAGAGACTACTGTTAGAGACTACTCTTAGAGTCTACTGTTAGAGTCTACTGTTAGAGACTACTGTTAGAGACTACTGTTAGAGACTATTGTTAGAGACTACTGTTAGAGACTATTGTTAGAGACTACTGTTAGAGTCTACTGTTAGAGTCTACTGTTAGAGACTACTGTTAGAGACTACTGTTAAAGTCTACTGTTAGAGACTACTGTTAGAGACTACTGTTAGAGACTACTGTTAGAGACTACACCCCTCCTCCCCCCCGTTTGTGCAAAGTTACATGGCGAATAAAACCACTGCTGATTCAGTGAACAGGGGGAGGCACCATGTGATCAGGGAGGCACCAAGTGATCAGGGGGGCACCAAGTGATCAGGGGGACACCAAGTGATCAGGGGGGCACCAAGTGATCAGGGGGGCACCAAGTGATCAGGGGGGCACCAAGTGATCAGGGGGCACCAAGTGATCAGGGGGCACCAAGTGCTGGTGGGGGGCACCAAGTGCTGGTGGGGGGCAACTAAGTGCTCAGGGGGGCACGCAAGTGGTGAGGGGGGGCAATAAAGTGCTGAGAAGGGCACCAAAAGATTCCCAAATAAACAGTATTATGAATTGCGCACCAGTGGAGCGAGTGGCTGTACTCCACTGAAAACAGCCAGCAGGCCGTTCAGCTGCAGGAAATGACTGATTCACTGGAAAGTGAGGTTTGATTGGTGCAGGAAGTGACCTCATGGGGTTTTTGCGTTCCGCATCGAAGAAGTTCAAGAACGCATCTCGCACAGCGGTGCAGGAAGCAACGTCAGGGTTTATAAGAAAGTCATAGAAGTATTTTATATAAAATTGCTAAAAAATATATAATTTTTTTTCTGCTCATGCTGAATAAACAGTAGTTTGAAAAAAAAACGACTGAACACTTAAAAAGCAAATCCCACTGGTATAAAAAGCTCCTTTAAGGAGAATTTATAGCTTTATGGTCAATTCTGCTAGCAGTCATGTATTGCCATAGTGTAGCGCTGGCTGGGAGGTTAACAGTTATCTAGTAAATGCAGTTCTTAAAAAATCCCATCTTCTATGTGTCCCTTCTAAGGGCGCCAGGCTTTCAGCTTAACCTCAACTGTAATAAACGGAAGGGCTCCGTCCTCGGGAAGAGCCTGTACGGCCACACAAAGCCATCTTGTCCTCTTACTGGGTACATTAATGGAAAAACATGGGAGATGTTTGGCTTGTCTGTACTGTCAGCTCGGAAGGTCTAAAGGAATAATTAAAATGTAAAAACCACTTTGGAGTTGTCTTTTATCCCCTCTCTCTGGGAAAAAAAATAAAAAATGTTAATCTCCTTGTGAATCAGCAGGGATTCGTGGACTTGTGTGGGTCTCTGTCCTTTAGAGATGAGCATTAAAGCACAGCACGCTCCACCGCTTTGCTTATCAGTAAACGAACAGAGGCCCTTACATTAATGTACCTCAGATGAATTAATTAGTAGAAATATCAACCCAAAAACCCTACACATCTTCTTTAATCATTGCCTCTGCTGAAAGTCTCCTCCTCTTTCTCTTGGTTTACCATGTCAAACTAACCCTAGTGGAGTTTCTTCCTCACAGAGAACTTAAAGAGGTTTCTTTCCTCTCTGTCCTCCAGGATCTCCTCACCCTTCAGAACCACAGCCAGACGAACCTGCAGGAGCACATGACAGATCTGACGGCCAACTTGGACACCAATCCCAGGTCTGTATTCCCGTGCTGTCCAGGATCAAGCCAGGCACAGCAGGTTCCACCGCTACGTTCTACTGATATACAGAACAAACCCTGTCAGGCCAGGTTTGAAGATAACTCCAGAGGAGAGGGGGATCGTCTGGTACCACGACTCAGAACATGACAGTTACCAGGCCGATGGACGCAGAGCCAACGCTAGCTATTTCAGTGCCTTATACTCCCCCCCCCCCCCCCCACCTACCCTCCCCCAAACCCCCCCGTTATATTGACCACATATGGGCATATAAACACGGTTCCGTTATCAGTTCAGTTTCATTTTCGGTGTTTATGTCCTAAACAAGGAGCAGGGAAACGGGGTAAATCCAGAGACCAAAAAAAAAAAACAGAAAGTAAGTAATTGGTTTACATGAAGACAAATGCATCCATGAATGTCAATATTCTTCCTCGGATGACAGATTTCGTGGCTTGAATCTGCTGAGTAAACGGAATATTTAAACGCAGCTTGTAATATCGATCGGCATATTCGTTTTCTTATATGAGGATGAAGCGCTGGCTAGCTTTCAGCTGAAGATCATTCATCAGGCGACCTCCCTTTAAATCGCTTCCTTAATATAAAAATTAACCCCCCCCACTTGACTCTGAAGGAACCCATCCTTGTGTGTGTGTGGTTCCCTGATGTGTGGGGGTGTAGAACAGGATTCTTGTGTGTGTGTGTGTGTGTGGTGGTTCCCTGGTGTGTGAGTGTGTAGAACAGGGGTCTTGTGTGTGGTTCCCTGATGTGTGTGTGTGGTTCCCGGATGTGTGGGTGTGTAGAACAGGGTTCCTGTGTGTGTGTGTGTGGTTCCCTGATGTGTGGGTGTGTAGAACAGGGTTCCTGTGTGTGTGTGTGTGTGTGTGGTTCCCTGATGTGTGTGTGTGGTTCCCTGATGTGTGGGTGTGTAGAACAGGGTTCCTGTGTGTGTGTGTGTGTGGTTCCCTGATGTGTGTGTGTGGTTCCCTGATGTGTGTGTGGTTCCCTGATGTCTGTGTGGTTCCCAGGGTCTCAGCCTTCTCCTCTACGCTGTCTTGAAGGATCATTGCTGACATAAGCATAGATTTCCAGCGGAGGGTAACAGCCACATTTCAATGCATTAGCGCTCCATGTTGTTCACAACAGTCAGAAAATGACATTTTCATGTTTCTATTTGGTCACTAATCAATGGAAAACCGCGACTGTACCAAAGCCTGTTTTCCAGACATTATTGCCTTTGTCGCATTGAAAAACCAAACATCTCTGGAAGAAGATGGAATTCCCTACATTTAAAAACCAAAGTTGTAATTAATTTCTTTCCAATTCTTTAACGTGTCCTGGGAATCAAAGTAACAACGATAGATGATCGTCACCATGAATCAGCTTGAAGAATCGACGATACCAGCGGAAAAAAATGACTACATCTAAACCTCACAGGGGAAAACCACTATCAGACTGTAAGATGAAGAATCTTCCACACAAACGACCACCAATAACGATGATGAATGAACTCAGTCAGAAGCTATTGTTTCTCTGCTCCTAGCAGCCTGTTTGTCAATACTGATGGACTCTCGTCCGCCCCTCTCCTCCCTCACACCTCCATCCTCATGTGATCTGTCAATAGTCTCTCATCCAATTAACAGCCAATTACGCCCCCCTCCCCCCCAGTATTAATCACCCGCGACAGTGGCCCCGGTGAAGTCTGTAAAAGGTCGCACACGTATAATGAAGATTAACACTGACACTGGATTGATCGGGGCAGTGCCGAAGGTCAATGTGGGACTCGCTGTAGGCAAACTGTAAGAGGAAACAGGATATGATGTCATGAAGGTTGTCATATATTGGTCAGGTGGCTGGACCTGATTGGTTGATGGTGCTGTGATTGATGTGGGGGGATAAAAGAAGAAAAATGAAAAATCCTTTGTTCCATTTCTCACTCTAGCAGACGCTGTACAGCCTCATCAGAGTCATTCAGCAGACGCTCTTATCCAGAGTGACTGACAGTAAGTACAGGGACATTCCCTCTCCTGAGGCAAGTAGGGTGAAGTGCCTTGCCCAAGGACACAGCGTCATTGAGCACTGCCAGGATTCAACCCTGGAACCTTCTGATTACTGGGCACCAATTCCCTAACCGCTCAGCCACCTGACTGACTTAAAGCAACACAAGCTACTGACTCATCAATACCTGGACCAGAGAACAGGGTCCATTATGGAATCAATGAGCTTCCTCCTTCCTATTGTGTCCTGTCCTGCTCTAGCATAGTGATGTCATCTGAGTTACAGGAGCCGCACTGCTGCCTGTGGGTGTCCTTGACCATCGATCTCCTCCTGTTATGCAGGAGCACACTTTGATGACGTGCATTATGCATCGTTGTAGACAACAGTATAGATGACATCATGCATGATTCAAACACACAGCTACCGGCACACACACACACACACACACACATACACACAGACATTCAATCAATCAGACATGCTGTAAACTAAACCACACACCTCAAAGACATATGAGAGAAACACACACAAACAACCTCAATCATTTACACACACACACACACGAAACAGCATAGAATAATCGTTCCCAAACACACACACACACACACTTGTCTCCCTTCCCCCTGCCAGCAGCATTATGATGCAGCCTTGATCCTGCAGCTCACGGAAGATAGCGAGTTTGATTACTCTGGCCTGGGCCCCAGATCGATGAATCATCAATAACTGTAATAATGTCCAACATGCTGCAGAGGCCTGTTATTGTTCTCAGCTCCCTGGAGAAAGGAAATCCAGATGAAATGTGCAAGACAGCCGGGATCTATAAACCCCAAATCCACTGTAGCTCAGTTTAATTAGCCTGCTTTCATCATGAAAGCATTTCTCATTTAGTGTTATTCCCTTCCACTATTGTGTATCAAGAATTAGTTTGGTATTTTTCCTGAATAACTTTCCCCCTAAGCAGTGGTTGCTATTCCACAGTCATTACTCCATGGAGACAAACAGTATCACGTTCAGTAGAAGCTGCATTTTATCTAATTTAACTCCTTCCTTCCCTCACTTAATTTTGTTTGTTTCTTTTCTTCCAGTCTTTCATTAAATTAAGGTTCTGTCGTGTTTATAATTTCCGATAAGGTCTCATTTCCTCTGAGGCTACTGTCTGCTAGCATGATGTCTACAATGTCTCACAAGTTCAAAAAGCATCCTTTCAAAGAGCCGTCACTTTAGAGGAACGGTCTAGATTCATCGCTCCCGACTTCACAGGAGCCTCGTTTAAGTGAGCGAGACCAAAAGAAATTAAGCTGTGATGAATTAATTATACAACGCTGGGGTACACCTGTGCAAGGACTTGTTTAAAGAGACATAATAGATTGTCTTTGAACCAGTAAGATAGGCCACCAGGAAGAAAAATAAAATAATAATGTTCACGATCGAATCCGGGGGGGGGGGGGGGGCAGGTTTGAAGCTTTAAGGCACCTTCCCCAGTAATTACCAGAAGGGAGACATTAAACATAAATGCATCATTATGTTAACAATTAATACAATTATGTCAGGACCCAGTGGCAAGCATGTGCTGACTGTGATGTGTGCAGACTAAGGGTGTGTGGGTGTGTTGGTGTGTGTGTGTGGGGGTGTGTGTGTGTGTGTGTGTGTTGGTGTGTGGGTGAGTGAGTGGCTTGTGCAAGTGTGCGTATGAATGTAAAGAGAGAGAGAGATTGTGCACGCATGTGCGTGTCTGTGTGTGTTTGTTTGACTGTGTGTGTGTGTGTGTCGGTGTGTGTGTGCCACCAGTTTTAAAGGTCACTTTCTGTCAACACGACCCTGGAAAATAGGCCAAATAAGCAAAGCTGGAGAATCTCATTAACATCTCCTTGTTTTCAGCCTCTTCTGTTGCTACTTTGCTCCCCTAACAGACTGCAGTCAATTCTCCTTTGAGGTCTTCAAACACACTCTCACACACAGAGACATACACACAGACACACACACACATACACACACACACACAAACACACACAGACACACACACACACAGACACACACAGACACACAATCACATACACACAGACACACACACACGCATACACATACACACACACACACACACACAGACACACAGAGAACAGGGTGCTCTTTTCAGAGATAGAGGAAAAAAATGTTTCATTCTAAGCCTTTGTAATGAAAAACTGGAATATGAAGTTCTTATATGAAACAAGCTAAATAGAAAAATAATCATTCCTCTCATTTTAGTTTCTGTTCTGTTTGTTCTCTCGTTCTTTTCCCATTTTCCTTCTCAAAAGAAACGACACGCTGTGCGTTCCTTCCAATCCCTGTCTGGTGCTTAGAAACAACAGAATAATAAACTACAGAACTAAAATCACCAAGAAGAAAGAAACTTAATGGAGATCTTCTCCAAAACAAGAGCTGCATTTGGAATTCTCACCCCCCACTGTCACAGTCAAGATGTTTCTCTGTTTCTTATACATCTGCAGATCAGCCGCTCCCAGTCAACAGGACCGAAAAAACAAACAGGATGTGTCTGCCGCCTGGAAGATGATGTAGCGCACAACACCAAGCAATTCCCCACGTCTTAAAAGATTGATAACGAGGATTATTGTCTCTTGACAAACATGCGACGAAAAACAACAACAACAGAAAACCGCGCCACAATAGTGACAATGCTGGAAAACCTCTGGGAAATATGAAACAGTAAACAAAAGATTTGTGAGGCGCTGAACACCACAAACACTGGAGCTCTGAGAAGAACTTAAGCGAGAGGAACGGGAACAGGAAGCCTTTCAAAAGGAGAACGAGGATGGGACGTCATCAAGATATCAGAGAAGAACACAGAAATGATCCAACAATGAGGACGATGTGAGTCGAGGATCAGAAGCTGTCTCACTCTGAGGGACAGGACAGAGATGGAGGACAGAGTTTCAGGACTACAGTTGTAGTTGTTCTCTCTGTGAGAGGCGTATTACCGTTACCTGCTCCCCTACAGGTGCACTCTTGCACGTTTGAGTTTCATGTTGTTAAATTGTAACACGTTGAACTGAATGTTCTTATGGTTCTTCCCTTTGGCACCTGTTTGGTTTCTCACAACATTGTGCTTCATGTTCTGGCTACCTGTAATGTTTGAATCTATCTCGTCGTTCTGATCAGTGACCGATGCTCTTTTGGAAAGCTCTCTCACAATGGATAAAAGCGTCCAATGAATTGCTAAATTGCTAAATTAATAAATGGAAATGCTTATTGAGTACTGAATCTCACGACAGTATAACAAAAGTGAATAACAACAGTATGTCCAACAGCAATTGACAAGCTACCACACTGACTTCCTGATCCCAGCATACACATAACGTGGAGTTCAGGGTTTGTCGTCACCTGCGTTAACACAAGGCTGCAGAAAGCTATCTGATTGGACGGCTCATGGTCACATAGAACCATCCTATCTCTCTTTGGCAAAACGTTCCTCAGAACTCTCGCTGCACTGCAGATGGGAACAGCGGCTATTTGGCAAGCAGCACATCCCTGCATGCTGCTATCTGTCCTGCTCACAGGACTGAAGAACAGAGAAACCTCCCCTCAGGATGTTCCACTGGAGAGCAGCCGCCCTCCACCACTACCTCCTTACACTGGATGACAAATGTGACGTTTCAATGACTGATCAGCCCGGCCTCATCCTCTCTGTCCTCTGTCTATTTATCGTGTGAACAGCCATCCATAGGATAATGCGTTTGTGTGAGAGCGTGATGCGAGGATGCGTGTGTGTGTGTGTGTGTGTGTGTGATGGCGTGTTAATAGCCATGCTCTGTGATGAATGTCTTGTTAATCCTGAAGGCTCATTATTAGGCATCTGTCCAGCAAGCTGAACCATGTCTCCACATGATAGAAGCACACTCATAAAGCAGAACATCCACACACTGGGCCAAGTCCCAGTCTCTCTCTGACATTGAGCAGCTATTTAGTGTGAAAGACACACACACGCACACACACACACACACACAACAGAAATACACATTCAGTTAAGCAGTGTCTGTGTGTGTGTTGGACATTCATCACGACTGGAATCCATATATAGACACACACGCATGCACACACACACCCACACACACACACACCGCACACGCAAGTCATAAAATACAGCCTATTCAGTGGTTCTCTGCATGGCCTTAGTACCACCTTGTGTGATAATTACGGGTTCATTTGGCAAATTACAGAAACCTTGATGAGAATGAGAGTCGAGTGTGTTGAAGATGCTGTGTACTCTGCATGGTTCATGCTCGTGAAACCAGATGTGTGTGTGTGACAGAAGGAGAGACCAGACAGAGGTGTGTGTGTGTGTGTGTGTCTGTGTGACAGAGGGAGAGACAGACAAGGTGTGTGTGTGAGTGTGTGTGTGTGTGCATGTGACAGGGAGAGACAGACAGAAGTGTGAGTGTGTGTTTTTTGGGACATACACACACCATCTCTGTGGCTGTTTCTGACCTTTTCACGTTCTATATTCAACCTTCATCATGCAGTCCCCCCCAAAATTATTTGAGGTGCTTATTTTCAAGGACACAACTTTCTGTTTCGGTAAATCTGGACGTCACAGATGTCAGGACTTGGAATTTTACGCTTTAAGCTGAATTCCTGCGAAAATTCTACAACCAACAAAGCCCATATTTGAGTGAAGATATTGCATAAGTAATGGTGATTGACGGCTGGTGGTCAAACATGACTGCACAGCGTTGCTTTGAACGTTATGATGAGCCAATGACAGACCTTTCCAGAGCTTATGGTCATGGGGTCAAAGGTAAGTTTCGCTACACCTGTGGAATGTTCACATAACCAGAATGTCTACCTGGATCGCCCCTCCAGGATCGTTTACCGGTACATCATTTAAACATTGTTAACATTTACATCATTCCCCTGGTCCTATCATCCGGCTCACATCAAACTAAACTACCCACTAATGTTGAGTCATGGAATATGATGAACGGAGATGCTGCAGGTGCGCTTGATGAGGGGTCGCCTAGGAGGGGGGCGAGGGGCCTAAACAAGCTTTAGCTCCATTTTTGGCTGTCCCTTCTCATTTGGCCAGCCCCTCTTCACCCCCTTGCCACCTGCTTCCGTTACTTAGGCGAGTACCCTGCTTCAGCCCGGCCTGCATGTTTGCGCAAAATAAATCTGACTATGTTGGAAAGACCTGGAGGGAGGGGAGGGAGGGAAGGGAGGGAGGGGAGGGAGGGAGGGGGGGAGAGAGGGAGGGAGGGAGGAGCTATAGCATCACGCTCGCTGCTGGCGCAAACATGTCACTTCCTGTACACGCTCAAACCTTGCAGCTGAGAATCGCCACACACACACACACACACACATCTAAAGAGACACGTCTTACAAGGCTTGTGTTGTCCCGCAGGAGTGTGTCGCACGCACGGCTCGCGCGGCACAAAGAGTCCAGGCTGGTTTATTTGGGAAGAGGGTGATTGGCACAGCACATGTCCTAGTGAGTCACATTAGGTCGCGTTACAGAAAAGCGGGGGGGGGGGGGGGGGGGGGGGGGGGGGGGGGAGGTACCATGTAAGCGTTTCTTGCGTAAGCTTGTTTGCACGCTTGTTTTCTGTGTCGGCCAGGGAGTGTGGGTGAGTGAGCAGGCTGGCGGTCGAAGGCCAGTTGCAGCAGCCCACATTCATGCTCCATCCTCGGGCTACGAAGGACCTCTCTCTCCCCAGCCTCCACAGCCATGACTCCAGCCTCCACAGCTTGGACCCTGCCCCCCCCCCCCCCCCCGGCCACTCAGCCTCACGCTGCCAAGCTGATCCCCGCTAACCAAGATTAACCGCATGACTCGACAATCCTTATGAGTTCTTGGAGAGGAGAAAGAAAGATGATTGTTTTCCACAAGAGTTGGAAGATGTTTCAGAACATCATTTGTAACCTCTAAGTCCGTCTAAGATAAGATAAGATAACAACGTTAGGCTATAACTTATATAAATGAGAAAAGTGAGACGCAGAAATTGATGCAATTACGATTCTCATGTTCTCTCTCTTAATTCAGTCGGAGCCACTCGTGTGAAGCTGAGGGTGTCCAGCTCTCTCCAGAGGACACGTTCAAGAGAGACTGAGTGGTTAGAGAATCGGGCTAATAATCAGAAGGTTGTGGGTTCAAATCTGGCTGGGTCAAATGATCCTTGGTCCTTGGTCAAGGCACTTCACCCTACTTGGCTCAGGGGGGGGGAATGTCCCTGTACTTACTGTAAGTCTCTCTGGATAAGAGCGTCTGATAAATGACTACAATGTAAATGTCATTAATCACCATCCGTCCCTCGAGAGTTGCAGCCAGCTTGAAGACACTCGGTGTTAAAAACCTAAAGGAGTTCTTGGAGCTGCTTTAGCAGATCAATTGAATGTTTAAACAGGCCAGTGGAACGTGGGGAGAGGCCCCCTGTGCCAGGAAGCTGCTGGGTGTCTGGATGAACGCTGCTTATCCACAGGACCGTGGGGCCTACAGGGTCTGAAAGACACCCAGGGTAACCATGTGTAGTACTGAGCTCTCTCTGGCTGGGGGGGGGGGGACAGTGAAAGCAACCATCTGATGGTGGACATGGAGAAGAAAAGAGGACAGAGAGAGAGAGAGGGAGAGAGAGAAAGAGAGAGAGAGAGAGAGAGAGGGAGACAGAGACAGAGACAGGGAGAGGGAGAGAGACAGAGACAGAGAGAGAGAGAGAAAGAGAGAGAAAGAGAGAGAGAGAGAGAGAGAGAGAGAGAGAGGAGCGCGATAATGAAAAAGGAGAAAGGAGAAATAAAAGAAAGAAAGATAAAAAGAGAGAAGGTGATGCAGTTCACATGTTTAACCCCGGCTGTTGGAAGGCATGATGAACTCTCCATGATGACTCATCCCTGGTGAGTCAGTCCAGCAGTGATCATCATACCAGACAGGTCTGAGCCAGAAGATTCAGCCAATCAAACACACTGCCTGCGTCTGCAGCCTTTCAAACAACAAGGTTGTTCTCACATTCAAAACGATTTCCGCGTGGAGAATCTGATTAAACTCCCCACGCGCTTCTCCCTCCAGTTAATCCTTACTGAAGGAATCCAGCACCTTCCTGTGTGAATCACAGACACTCATCCAGAAAGAGAGACTCATTGTGACACTATCAGGGCCGAGGGCCTTTTAGTGACACTGAGAGAGAAGCACTGTCACAGGCAACAATGGCAGACCTCTCCATCTCTTAGACACGTTCATTGCTTAAGTGGTCCAACCGGAGAGGGGAGAGAGAGACCACACAAAGGATGTTTCTCTTCAGGATATTCATTAAATCTCTACCCACAGAAAAAAAAAAAAAACACAAAAGGCCCAAGGCCGAAGGCCCAACCCCCTCCCCCCCCGCCCAACCCCCCGACCAGCCCCCACTCAGCTGAATCATAACCATTTACGCACAATCATGACTGTACACTTCTAGTGCTATCTTTAAAATAATGAACTCTTTGGCCTTCCTTTAGACTGAAGATACAGCAGGGATATCTACCTCTTATCCTACAGGACCCCAGCCCTCCCCCCACCCCCCTCTGTGGGAACAACCTGTCAGGGGCCATCTTGGGCAGATAGGGCCACACTGCGGGAGGAATTGATTTGGGACGGTCAAAGATGATTCCAGGTAAGTGCTCCAGTCTTCCTGGTCCAGCGATGTGGGCAGAGAGCAGCTGATCCATACAGAGGGAGCTGTATTGACCCGCAGAGCTGGGGAAGTGATAGGAGCAGGACGGGTAAACACTTCATTTGAGCTCATTTAGATGGCAGGGATTGAGCGTTATCGAGTGAGAACTGGAGCTGGACTGGCTAATAAGAAATCAGAAGGACAGTTAGATATAACTAAAGAGTTAGCAACTAAAGTGGATGGAAATACAGTATATATAAAGCTAAATGAAATTAATCTAATATATAAAGAAAATGTAGAAGTTTCTGATTAAAAAGAATGGGGGGGGGAGGAGGAGGAGGAGGGGGAGGAGGGGGGGGAGTCTTCATCATTTGAAATGTGGCTTCGCTGTTCACATCGAGTTTTCCTGACATTTCTGCCTCTAAGAACCTCCTTCAGCTCCTCTACCTCAGAGCACTTTGTGATTGAAAGTCTCAAAGGAGTTGAAGAAAATCAAGTTAGACTGTGGCGGATGGGGTTTGAACAACTGCCTCACTTGCTGACAATGCAAATACAATTAAAATACAATGAAAAGATCCACCAGGAAGGCGGTGAGAAAGCTTGGCTGAAGGTCACAGCTTTGGAAGCAGAGTAATGAGTGTGAGATTGGCGTGAGATTGACTAAGAGCTCGCTAATGGGATTTAAGCCTCGGCTGATGAGAGGGTCAAGTACTCAGAGGGAAGAGAGACAAGGAGAGAGGATATAATTGGGTCACTTCTTTTTTCCTTTCTTCTTCCCTGGTTCAAACCTCGGCTGTGCCAACATGACGTTGTGTCCTTGGGCAAGGCACCTCACCCTACTTGCCTCAGGGGGGAATGTCCCTGTACTCGCTGTTAAGTAGCTCTGGATAAGAGCGTCTGATAAGTGACTAAATATAAAATATAAATGTTCTTCTACCAAATCGCTTCTTCGGTAGCGGGGAAAGAATTGTTGAGGATTTTAAATGTGCTGCAGGATAAACGAAGCGTCTCTTCAAAAGTTCAAGTCCTTGAGGCGAGTTTTCAACGAGTTCTTTTCTCGCAAGCTGCAATTAATTAGATCACGTCAAGCCCTGTGTGAGAACGACAGGTATTCCAGTCACCACGCCGTCCACGGTCCTCAGGCGAGGCTGTCGATGAAGACGCCGGCGAGATGAAAGGAGGGAAATAGGGATGTTTTCCGGAACACAAATTTCCTTCAGTTGTGAAGCTTGAGAGTAACTGAAGGAGAGTTTATACTTTTTCCTCACTTCACAGAGTTGTAACTAATTAGCATCTGTCAAAGTGAGTACAGGCCGCAGGACGAACACAGTTCAGAGTGGTGTGACACTGCGAGCGTGTTTCCATGGTTTTTCTAAAACCCCCGGAAGCTTCTTTGTTTGAAACAGATCGAGGTTGATTCTTCCAGCATGTCAGTTCAAACGGGAACTTCTGGAACACGGGGCGCTAAAGTTCACACAGTTTTCTAAAGACGCTCTTATGACCGACGCTGAAGCTACATCCAATCACAGGGTCCACATTGGGATTCTCCTCCTTGTCAACAGTGAGTCATTACTATGACAGCGCACAAGGTTCAGAAACATCTGGTCCTGCAGGGCGCATCTATCCACTTCTGGACAACAAAACCATCTTGAAAACATAATAAATTCAATAAACGTGCACGTCAACAACAACAACAACGGAAAAAAAACTTTCCCAGCTCAGACGCCATGGTAACAGGCGCCATGGTAACAGACACCATGGTGACCGAGCATCAGCGGGTCGTCCCTCGTAAGCAGGGGCCACATGGAGGCCCCAGCTGGGGTGGATTGTGGTCTTTGGAGGGGCTCCATATCCACGCTCGGCTCCCCATCAGGAGGACAGTGAGTCGGGTTCGACTGAGCCGCCCCCCCATCCCCCCCCCATCCCCCACCCTGTTGGGCGGACAGCGGCCAGCCTCCTGCTGAACACAGCAGGATTATGGGAAGGCAATCCTCCATTTTGATGAGGACCTGCTGGAGCGGTGGGGAGCTGGGATGGGAGCCGGGAGAGATAGCAGAGAGAACACACAGGATGAGGAGCGTGACCAGAGAGATCTCTCAGTCAGGTATTGATTAAACACGTCCATTCTTAACGCCCGGGGGGATTATTTTCGGTTGCGGGGTGTTTGCAGTCGTTCTTTGTCCTTTTTCTGTTCATTTCACTGAGGAATCTGACATCATTTTAAGGCAAAGAGCTTTGCAACACTGTTTAGTCAAGTGCAAAGGTCTGTGAGATCAAAGTCCCGCCCCCGATGAGATTAGGGGAAAAAAACATCCCTCTGGAATGTCTACTGTACATTACAGGCTTACATTTTTATGCATGCTTCACTGTGTGTGTGTCGGCCAGAATGTGTGTGTGTGTGTGAGATGGTCCGTGTGTGTGTTGGCCAGTGTGTGTGGGTTTGTGTGTGTGTGTAAGGGCGTGGGCTAACAGAGACATGAAAGCTGATAAGAGAAAGCTAGTGAGTCAGCTTGGCCACGTAAACATTCATCAATAATGGATGACCCCCCACCCACCCCACCCCCACCCCCACCCCCCCCCACCCCTCCGTCTCCTCCAGAGCCTGACACAGCAGGAGACCGTTCAACCCCCCCACCCCCCCACCCCCCAAACAAAGAGTACAGAAGCTGTAATCTTCATCTCCTACCCTGTGCTCGCCCCTCCAGACCCTCTCTGCCCCCTCCCCAGACCCCATACTTAGAGACTTTGCAGCTATTTAATGTTTAATGTGTTCTTAAGCCAAAAGAATGCTAATTTCTGTGGCCTGCTACCAATTTTCCCCCCCTTTTCTCACTCTTTCTCTCTCAGAAATCGCAAATCTCAGCTCCCCAAGGCCCTTTTTATCCTTCTGTTACAGCTGGGGACAATTATGCACAGGAAGTGAGCGAGGGGACTTATTTTGGAAGCACTCAGGAAGCCGATGGCGGATCTATCCTTCAAGGGAGGTGATGTGCTAGAGAGGGGGGGGGGCACGCTCTGGCCTCGACCCCCTTTCTGGAGTCCCCTCACCCCGGGGGCGAGGGTCCAGCCTCCTCCCCAGTCACCCCCCGACGCTGTGAAGATTAGCCAAACCACAACAGAGAGGGAAAATAAAGGGAAGAGAGAGAGAGAGACAGAGAGAGACAGAGAGAGAGAGAGATAAAGAGACAGAGAGAGAGAGAGAGGGAGAGACAGAGAGAGAGAGAGAGAGGGAGAGACAGAGAGAGAGAGAGAGGATGAAAGATAGAGGGACAAAGAGAAGTGTCTCTCCTCCTCCTCTCAGCCTGGGTTGTAGTTCCCCGTGGTGGGGCGTTTGTTTGGGAATGTTCCAGGCCGTCTGGCTGTTTCCGGACCTGAATAAGATGTCTTTTGTCTCGCTCTAGTTCATCTGTGGCGTTCACTTCTGCCTAGAACATATTTTGAATTAAAACAGACATCAGTGCGATGAATCGTACCATCACCTTCTGTACCACAACAAAGGCCAGGACACATTAGTCCTTTTTGTATTGTTTTGTCTGGTCTTGATTTTTTATCTTTTGTTTAAAACAGTTTCGTTTAAACTGTCCTCATCATGCATTGCTAACGTGATGTGATCAAGGCCACGCTGGGAAGAGCCTGAAGCAGAGAGAGATGAAAAAGCAGAGAGAGAGAGAAAGATGAAGAAGCGCAGTTCTTACATGACTGATCTTAATTATCTGCCTTTTGATTAGAACAACAAGTCCAATCAAGGCCCAAGCGGATGATAGACACCGTACCAATCAATTCTCGCCGGTGTCTCATCGACACAGGGTTTAAGGTGGTGAGGAGCGACAAGGGAGGGGGAGGAGGAGGGGGAGGAGACGGGGGAGGAGGTGGTGAAAGGGAAAGGCAAGTCAAGGTGCATTATGGGAATAATGGACTCTCTGACAAACATCCTCTTGACGGAAATAGATAGGTGTGCCATTTAGCTGCAATGTTTTCTTTTGGTATTGAAATGTGCCCCCCCCACTTCCTCCTTCTTCTGCGGATGCTTTTCAATTATTCAACAGGCTCTCTTTCTTTCTATCTCTCTCTCTCTTTCTTTCCCTCTCTCTTTCTCTTTCTTTTGACTTCCCCCCAGATGAGGAAGAGGAGGCTGGTCACCTCCTTCAGGAACACCTTGCCTGTCCCCCACCTGAGAGCAGGACACAACCTCTCACTTTGTGTGTGTGTGTGTGTGTTGGTGTGTGTCTGTCTGCACATGTGTGTGTGAAGCTGAGTGTGTGCTCCCTCATACATCTGTGGTATTGTCTGACTCTAGGGCGTAGGAACCGGGGGGGACGGAGGCGACGTGTCCCCTCCAATGTTGGAGACAGGCGCATTTGTCCCCCCAAAAAATTATACTGCAAAATATTTGATTTCGAAATGTTTTACTTGTTAGCTTTTATTTTGAAAGCGCAACACAGCGTCTTGTCACCGGCCCCATGAATGGTTTTGTGTGCCCCCCGCGGAGCCTTTAAGGCAGCGCAGGGTTGGAGGTTAAGGCATTCACGTTGGAAGTGCCTTCGAATCGCTACCTAGAAGGCTAAATTAAGGGCATAAAATAATTTCGGACACCGGCCCGCCTCCGTCCCCTCAACCGCTCAGAGTGTTTGAGATGCGGGTGTCTGCCTACTAGCGACAGGTCAGAGAGCCGTGAAGATGAAAAGACAGCAGCAGCTCAGTTTAAATGATTTCTTTCTCCAGGGCACGAAAAAAAAGAAAGGAAATGTGAGTTGGTAATACTTTTGCCCAGGAGGGTAATTATAGTTTCTGTCTAACGTTAGACTTATTGATGTTAAGATGACAACATCTAACTAGTACACTCTTCTTGCTAGGTAAACGTTGTTACTATGACCGTTACTAGCCAACGGTTGCTGCTGGCGAAAATTTGGTGGACTTTCCATTAACGTAAAAGACAAAAAGAGATTTGATTTAAGATAACTGTAAAAAGAACATTATTTTCCTATTACAGTTTGTCTCAGTTGCTTTGGTGCTTTTCTCAGATCAGAATGAACATTCTCATAACTATTAGTTCAACCTCCGCAACATTTAGTCATTTGCCAGAATGATTTACCTATATGTTCAGTTACAATATGTCCTATTATATTGTTCCCATTTGTGCACAGCTCTACCAAAAGGTGTTTTGTTCTGTTTGTTCTAAATAAGCGACTGAAGTATGAATTTAAACAATAAAATTAATTACAAACATGATTTTAATATTGCACTAGCTTTCACATCAGTATTTATCTATGCCTTATTCATCTCCACTGCTTTCATATTAGAGATCAGATGAAGTTCAGCTGGACATTCACAGTGAGGGAGATGCAGGGAAAGCCAGCACTGCAGAGTTGCAGGTAGGTGCTACAGTATAAAGTGAGGTGATGTTAGGTTGTTGATCATGAGAGGAAGGTTTTAACATGATAAGAAGGGAACAGTGAAAAGTACAAACATGATTTTAATATTCCACTAGCTTTCCCATCAGTGTTTTTCTATACCTTATTCACCTAACCTTAAAGGGTTGTAGTAACTGCAGTCTTGTAGCATTGGGTGACATTGTGACTGTTTTCCTTTTAGGGTGTTCAGAGCAGGGAAAGACAGCTGAGAGACACTGAAGTCAGGGGACAGAGGACAGAGTCATATCAGCCACATCCAAAATTCATTGACACTCAAGTTCTGTCTAACAGAACTCTCTCCTTCCAAGAGCGGTGGTACAAGGACTTTCCCTGGCTAGGCCAGTGTTTTTCAAACTTTTGTGTGCCACGGCATGTTTGACACTGAAAAAAATCACATGGCACGCAAACGTCTCCCCCAATGTTAAACTCCTTCCTACGCCCCAGGTCTGACTAACGCTAGACTCTAAACATCAAGGAGAGGACATCACATGACACCATCACATGACACCGTCACATGACACTGTCACATGACACTGTCACAGGATTGTTGTCCTTGTTGGGGAAGATCAGGATGCTGATGTGTGGTGGCTGCCCATGAAGTATGCATGGTGTTAGTGAACAGGAACATGGGGATACAAGGAGGGACCGTGACACACACACACACACACACACACACACCAAGTCATCACACACACGGACACACACACACAGGGACACACAGACTAACACACACACAAACGGACACACACACCGACACACACACAGTCCATCACACACACAGGGACACACACACACCGACACACGGACACACACACAGGGACACACAGACTAACACACACGGACACAGTCATCTCACACACGGACACACCGACACACACACAGTCATCACACACACAGGGACACACACACACACAGACACACACACACGGACACACACACAGAGACACACACACAGGACACACACACACAGGGACACACACACAGGGACACACACACACAGGGACACACACACAGGGACACACACACAGGGACACACACAAATAGTCATCACGCACAGTCCCAGAATATTCCTTTAGAGCAGGGGTGTCAAATCCATGTCCTCGGGAGCCACTGTGCTGAAGATTCTAGATGTATGAGACTAATTAGGCATTATGAGGCTTCTACAGAGCTTGATAACGACCCGTTCATTAGAATCAGTATGTGACACCTGCATAGTTCACCTGAGGATCATGTGTTTTTGATGTCTGTTGCAGATGTAGAATCAGAAGGCATGGCAGCCTCATTGCTGTGGGTATTTCCCCTGAGTGACAAAGGCATCGTTTCGACATCTTTCACTGAGATGCTAGTTTAACTTTGGTCTTCTGAAGGCATGTACATGGGACGATACTGGCCTTTCTGATGGAGACAAACATCAGCTAATCTGCTTCACTGGAGCACATGGGCACACTCACTCACACACACACACACACACACACATCCACACTCACTCACACACACACACACACACATCCACACACACGCACACACATCTGTTCTGGACACAGGGACAAGACAGAGTGATTTGCAGCGCAGCTTAATTTCCCCCAAGGCTCCGTCCTTTGAGAGCTGCTGTGGTAGAAACATGTTTGAAGCGATTCGTGTTTGTGTGTGTTTGAGGATCTGGGGTCATCAAGTCCTGCTGTCGAGTGTGTTCATCATCACGGGACAAGTGAAGAGGAAAGACCAGAGAACATCTGTGTTGGCCTGATGGTGACTCTTCACAGATCCAGCAGATATTAGAAGGGTGATCAGCTCAGGATGAGGACATGGTACTCATGGTACTGTCTCCTTTTCGTGGCGTTCCTTCAAGTTTTTATCCAATCATGTTCACCGGATTTAAGAGTTATTTCTTTTTTAATTTAGCAGTTTTCAGAGATCTTCCAGGTGTAATGAACCAGACCACAGACTTGATGACCACGAGCTGCATCTTGAAACCGTCTTTCAAGTGAGACACAAACGTCTCTTTCACACACTGGAGTCAACGCTAAACTGAGCGATAACGTGCTAAATGTAGCTAGCTTGGATTCGGACTCAAATAAGTCAAATCCAAACTCCCCAAAGACCATAAATACCTCCATTTTCCAGGTCTCTCTGTGGAGCTTGAGTGACAACATAGCAACGGCGTGACAACAACCTTTTAACCTGTCCAATCAGTCAATAAGGATTCCTCAGATGGTCCTTCTGCTACAAGACACTCGTCTGGGGAAATAAGCAGCTGTGTAATCTAATTTACGCAGCACCTGCCACACTCGCATTGGCAAAAAAAATGAAGATATTTCAGTAGCCCTCTGGAAATGCCCAAAGACACAGTTGAACAGACACGGGTCGTTAGCGATGGATGAGTTTCCGCTGAGGCAGAGATTAGGAACGCCCTGATCTGGCTGTGGTGCGGCGGTGCCAGTTGGTCAGGTGCAGAGGGCAGCGTGAGGAAGCCCAGCCTCGGGAGGCAGGATAATGTTGCTGTGGACGGCCGCTGGGTCTTGTGGAGGCGTTAGCACCGCTAACGGTATTGCCTCTCATCTCGGAGCAGCATCCGTCATCAGATGCTAACGGTGCTAGCAGGTCACTGGTCTGGATGTCCTCTAAATAAGAGACATGACAGATCCTCAGCCATTAGACTGATATATGTGAGCTCTCTCTCTCTCTCTCTCTCTCTCTCTCTCTCTCTGTCTCTCTCTCTGTCTCTCTCTCTGTTTCTCTCTCTTTCTGTCTCTCTCTCTCTGTCTCTCTCTCTCTCTCTGGCTCTCTCTGCCCTCTCTCTTTACTTCACTCTCTCTGCCCTTATCTCTCTCTCTGTCCTTTGCTCTCTCTCTCACTCTCTCTGCCCTTATCTCTCTCTCTTTGTCCTTCTCTCTCTCTCTTGCTCCCTCTGTCTCTCTAGCTGTGCTCTTTCTCATTCCTTTTTCACTCTCACTTTTGTATCCCTCTTTCTCTCTCCACCTACCATCTCCCTCTTTCTCCCTTTCTCTTCCCTTTCCCTCTCTCCCCCTCTCTCTCTCTCTTCCTCCCTCTCTCCTCACCCCTGTTTATGACCCAGTGAAGCATGCCAGTCCGAGCATCTCCCCAGATCCTGTATGTTATGTATCATCGTCCGGAGCATTTATCATATGAATAATTAAAGCTAACAGGGAACAGAGTATCTCCATGGCCCCAGGGGCCAAGGGTGACATCATTAGCCTGCATACGGAGGCCCAGGTCTGGGCACGAAGCAGAGCGGAGCAGGGGGTGGGTGGGGGTCTGGTCTCAGTGAGGATACTGTCATTATAGCGCTGCTTCATTCATTATGGATGTGTTGTGAGGTGGCCTGTACGAGCTGTAATTCTAGCCTGTCTTTGAAGAGGGGGGAGAGAGAGAAAGAGAGAATACATGAAGGGTTGAAGAGGGGGGAGAGAGAGAGGTGAAGGTGGAGGGGAGAAAGAGAGAGGGGGGAGAGATAATACAAGAAGATAGAGGAGGGAGAGAAGCGGAGAGAGGGGGTAGAGAGAACACAAGAGGGTAGAGGAGGGAGAGAGGGGGAGTGAGAATACAAGGAGGTAGAGGGGGGAGAGAGGAGGGAGAGAGAGTGAAGGTGGAGAGAGTGAAATGAGCCACAGCCAAGAGTTTTCCTATGGGCTTTCACTCTCTCTCTCTCTCTCTCTCGCCTCTTCTCTCCCTCTCTCTCTCTCTCACTCTCTCGCCTCTTCTCTCCCTCTCTCCTACAGCGTCTCCCTTGTGTCTCTCCCTCTATCTCTCACATCGAATGAGAACTGCATTAAAAAAAACTTTTCTCTCTAAAAGCACAGACGGATGAGAATTATAGCGCTGCTTTGCTCACTTTGGAAGACGCAGAAAGTTTGACACGTACAGTAAACATGATGAATGGTGCCAAACTTGGGGTGGGAGTGGAGGGTGTGGGGGGTAGTGGAGGGTGTGGGGAGGTAGTGGAGGGTGTGGGGGGGTAGTGGAGTGTGTGGGGGGTAGTGGAATGTGGTGGTGTTTAATCTAAATTCTAGTTTTAGTTCTACTCTACTATAAAAGTCCAGTGGTGTGGTAGACAGAATTGTTATTATCTACCAAACAAACTCATTGCTTCCCCCCACAAACACACACACACACACACAAGTTAAATATTGCTCCAGATATTAAGCGCTTACTCCTATTTTCTCCTCTTCCTGTTCTGCTGAGTTAAGCACAAAAGCTGCAGCTAGACAGGCCAGACAGCAGGAGCACACAGGATATGAGGTAATTCCCATTAAGGAATGACAATGTTAAAGCCAAAGTAACAAAGCAGCAGCCATATCTATCTGGCTTAATGAACCTACTCTGCAGTTTAGGCTCCAGCTCTCCCCATTATTAGAACATTCCTCTCAGCTACGTGTTTCTCTCCCCCCTCTCTCTCTCTCTCTCTCTCTCTCTCTCTCTCTCCCTCCTTTTCTCTCCTCTCTCCCCCTCTCTCCCTCCCTCTCTCTCTCCCTCACTCCCCCCTCTCTCTCCCCTCCCTCTCTCTCTCCCTCCCTCTCTCTCCCTCCCTCTCTCTCTCCCTCACTCCCCCCTCTCTCTCCCCTCCCTCTCTCTCTCCCTCCCTCTCTCTCCCTCCCTCTCTCTCTCTCCCTCACTCTCCCCCCCTCTCGCTCCCCCTCCCTCTCTCTCTCCCTCCATCCCCCTCCTCTGTTTTTCTCTCTTTCCTCTCATTCTTTGTCCATCCTCTAATTAGAAAAGCTGACCTTTTGATCACACATTACATCTCATCAGGACATAAAGAATATATCTTGAGGTGCATTTTTCTTCTGTGACTATGGCTCTTAATATTCCTCTCTCTCTTTCTCTCTCTCTTTCTCTCTCTCTTTCTCTCTCTCTTTCTCTCTCTCTCTCTTTCTCTTTCTCTCTCTCTCTCTCTTTCTCTCTCTCTCCACGCTGGACACACCACCATATTGTTTATAATACACTGTACGCATGCCTGGGAATGAAAGCATTCCACTCGATTCGGTTTCAACGTACGCAGCAGATGTGTTAGGAATATCCTAAGATGTGCAAATACTGTTCTATCACTCTTCAAGTCTAGAGTTCTCTTCAAGGACCAGAATGATCCAAAACTATGTTTTAATACAAACACACACACACACACCCACAATGATATATTTAGATTGTATGTGCTTGATTTAACCAAAACTCTTGCTGATTCATGTGCAGCATGAACAGGGTAACAACTGAATTAACCTGCTTGATTTCAGGGTTGAAGGTGGGGCCTTTTTTACCCTTAGGACAGGGGGAGTTAAGAAAGCACAAGAGTTAAGGTCTTGTTTTGATGAATAGCTACCAGAGTTCGGCCATGTTGTCAACACAAGAAGACAAAGCGTTGGCTGTCTTCTTCAGAAGGTGGATAGTCTTACAGTTCCCAGTGTGTCATAGCAGCTCAAGGGGCCCGATCTTTGTACCGTACACAACGGGACTTCAGAAGTGACTCATTCACGTCCAAAGTGGAACATTCTTCATGTATTTCTTCTTTTTTTCTTGCTCGTTTCCACAAACTGTCTGTGACTAACCTGGTTCAGACGAACCTGTATCAAACCACAGCCTGAAGTTTGGAATGTGACGTCTGACATCGTCACGGTTCCTCTCAGAGATGTCCTGGTTTTCTTTCTTCCTCACTTGTCTTTCATTTTATTACAGAAAAGAATTCTGCTTTTCACCGCTTTAGTCTCTGGCGGGAGTGTTTCGAATATATATACACGACAACATGAAGATCAAATTACCTCAAAAAAGTTAGGATGGAGTCACTGTAAGCTTTGTATTGAGTAGATAACCATCTCCGAAATAAGACTCAGAGATCTCAGGGGACTCCGAAGATTTACAGATGCATCACATTTAAATTTTGTCATTTATCAGACAGTCTTATCTGGAGCAATGTACAGCAAGAAGAGAGATAATCCCCCCTGAGGCAAGTAGGGTGAAGTGCCTTGCCCAAGGACACAACATTATGTTGGCACAGTCAGGGTTCTGCACACACAGGCCACAATTACATTAACACTCTACCTTTCAACCAGTCAATCCTACTGCACAAGACACTTTTACCTCAATAAAACGAATGCTTAAATTATATAATTTTTCATACGTAACAAAAGAGAAAGTCTGCAGGCACACACACACACCACAGAGCTGTTTAGTAATGCCTTGGTGAAGAGAATGCATTTCTGAATCTCCCAAAGCGTTTCAAAGGTACCCTGGCTAATGTGAAATGGGCTGCAATTTATGTCTGCCGTGTAATTGGTCGGGAGCAGAGGTGGCGAGCGCGTGCATCACGGCGGACTGACTCACGTACCGAGCGTGACGAGAGGCTTCCAGCGAGGGTGACAGGAAGCATGCTGCCATGCTGCTCATCAAACACTGTTTTTTACTAGATCTGTGTGTGTGTGTGTGAGTGTGAGAGGAAGAGAGAGTGAAATAGAAAGGAAGAGATGAATAGAGAGGAAGAGAGTGTAAGAAAAAGGAAGAGATAAGGAGAGAGAGAGAGTGAGAGAGGAAGGAGGGTTAATAGCCGGATGCAGTGATCCACTGATTAGCTTTGTCAATGTCCTCCTTCATCATCCATCTGCATCCCTCCATCTCTCTGCTCTTCATCCCTCCATCTCTCTGCTCTTCATCCCTCCATCTCTCTGCTCTTCATCCCTCCATCTCTCTGCTCTTCATTCCTCCATCTCTCTGCTCTTCATCCGTCCATCTCTCTGCTCTTCATCCCTCCATCTCTCTGCTCTTTATCCCTCTGTCTCTCTGCTCTTCATCCCTCCATCTCTCTGCTCTTCATCCCTCCATCTCTCTGCTCTTTATCCCTCCATCTCTCTGCTCTTCATCCCTCCATCTCTCTGCTCTTTATCCGTCCATCTCTCTGCTCTTTATCCCTCCATCTCTCTGCTCTTCATCCCTCCATCTCTCTGCTCTCTGCTCTTCATCCCTCCATCTCTCTGCTCTTCATCCCTGCATCTCTCTGCTCTTCATCCCTCCATCTCTCTGCTCTTCATCCCTCCATCTCTCTGCTCTTCATCCCTCCATCTCTCTGCTCTTCATCCCTCCATCTCTCTGCTCTTCATCCCTCCATCTCTCTGCTCTTCATCCCTCCATCTCTCTGCTCTTCATCCCTGCATCTCTCTGCTCTTCATCCCTCCATCTCTCTGCTCTTCATCCCTCCATCTCTCTGCTCTCTCCCTCCTCCGTCCTGTCTGTTACGTGGCATTTAGAAGTCCTTTGCTTCCTTGTTACTTCAGTCCACTTACCGTCATGACACACGCTCTCACACACACTCACACACACAAACACACACACACACACACACTCCTTATGAGTTCATCTCATGATGAGTCAGAATCAAGACATCAGCATCCATCAGTAACCATGACAACGGCTGTCCGCCGCGACAACAACTCAAAGGAGGAGAGCCGCTTGGACACACACACACACACACACACTCACACACGCTTTCTCTCTCCTTGTCCTTTTGTCGTTCTCCCTCCCTCCCTCCCTCCCTCTGTTTACTCTCTCTCTCACTTGCAATTTCTTTCTTTCTATCTCTGTTTGCAATCTTTCTCTCTGTTTCATCTGAGCTTTTCACAGACTTCCTATAACCTTCAGGCCAAACATCCACACATGGCCTTCCCATCACTGTCCCTCCCTCCTCTACCCCTCTCTCCCTCCCTCCCTCCTCCCTCTACCCCTCTCTCCCTCCCTCCCCTCTCTCCCTCCCCCCTCCACCCCTCTCTCTCTCTCCCTCCCTCCATCCCCCCCTTTTTCCGTCGGCATCAGCCAAGCCCAGAGGGCTCTGCACCTTCTCAGTCTCCAGGGCCTGTGGTCCCTCCAGGGCTCCAGGGGACCCTGGCCTCCTCTCAGTCTCTGAGGCCTGTGGTCCCTCTAGGGGCTCCAGGGGACCCTGCCTCCTCCCTGGCCCAGGCGGAGAGAGGGGGGCAGGACTGGCAGACCAAACACACATGGTCAGTGTTAGGTCTCTTAATGCGTCTGGCTTCACACACAGAGCGAATGGTATATAGATCTATGTCGTGAACAATTATGGGTGCAGTTCTGTGTGTGTGAGTGTGTGTGTCAGTATTCACACCCTGAATGTGTTACATTTACATTTCAGTCATTTAACAGATGCTCTTATACAGAGCGATTTACAGCAAGTACAGGAACATTCCTCCCTGAGGCAAGTAGGGTGAAGTGCCTTGCCCAAGGACACAACGTCATGTTGGAGTGGCTGGGAATCAGACTTATTGATCAGAAGGTTGTCGGTTCGATTCCTGGCTAAGGGAACATGACGTGTCTTTGGTCAAGGCACTTCACCCTACTTCATCCGTTCTGGATAAGAAATGTCTGCTAAATGACTTAATGTACTCACCTCAGGGGGGAATGTCTTTGTACTTGCTGTAAGTCGCTCTGGATAAGAGCGTCTGCTAAGTGACTTAATGTAAATGTAAGTAGCCTACATATCTTTGTACATAACGAATGGCTGAGAGTTTAGTAAATTAATCAGATGCTAGCTCTGTCTTGAAAGGCTTAACTAAATCAGATCTATCAAGGCAGATTAGATAGACTGTATATTAGCATTTATATGCTCTCAAAGGGAGAATTACTTCTCCATTTGCTAAGGGGATTGATAACTAAATATCTTGGAATGGAGGAAGTGTATAGACTAACTGTAACCCTGCACACAGCCTACAGGGATTAGCCAGTACATGTACTGCATATTAGTTACGGGTCTATCTTTAACAAAAGCTAAACAGACTGACGAAAGAAAATCTCTCCCATACTGTGATGAAAATGTAGTTGTTTCTTTTTTCTTTCTTTTTTTTGCATTTAATTTCCAGCAACTCTCGAGCGATGACTAAGTCTAATCAAGCATCATCAACAAAGCATAGTAACTGTGTACATCGGTACGTTTGTGATTTCTAATCAACCCTGTAATTTACCACAGCGTAGCTGCACTTTAGGTAATTGTGTTTGTGTCTCACTGCTGTTATCCGTTCGTCCAGAGTCATGTGATAGTTGACCTGGGACAGGAGCAGCAGCAGAGGCGGGCTGTCACATCTATCATCGAACCGGCCCACAGTGACACCACAGGCAGGGGACCGCTGTCAGAAAGCACTATTAGGGCAATTAAAGTCTGCTACGAAGACGGCCGTTTGTTGACAGGTAGGTCAATAACCCTGCATTAACCACATGGAACAAGACACTCAGAGGCTCTGGAACAAACCACTGGTGGGTCAGGAGAGGTGGAACGTGCTGTCGATAGCCCTGCGAAAAGGTCAAAGGCTAAAGGAGGGCCCCTTGTTGAAGCCCTCCAATGGAACGATCCATCTGTAGTACATTCAGACTGTTTTCTTGTGGGCTGTTATTGATACAGGGGAGTCAGGTGGCTGAGCGGTTAGGGAGTCAGACTAGTAACCCGAAGGTTGCTGGATCAATTCCCGGTCGTGCCAACATAACGTTGTGTCCTTGGGCAAGGCACTTCACCCTACTTGCCTCAGGGGGGAATGTCCCTGCACTTGCTGTAAGTCACTCTGGATAAGAGCGTCTGATAAATGACTACATGTAAAATGATGAAGACACACAGACAATACAAGAAGCTAGTTGGAGGTCTCTTGACTCTGAAAGTGACACAACAACAACAGCAAAGCTAACGAAGCACAAAGCACAGACGATGATGCAGAGCGTGAACGAAGTCTTCAGAGATGAACGACCTCCTGAGTGAAGCTGCTGTTTGGCACCCGTCTACAGAAACACACTGACACCTCTCTACACACCTCCCTGCCTCAGAGCATTCAGAAGCTGAGCGCGTCTCACATGCACACAAACAACAGGTTTATTTAAAGAGGCTGTTTTTATCTGAGGCGACGCGCGCTACAAACATGACTTCAGCCTCGACATCTGTTGATCTGAAATCAAACACTGTCACCACAGAGCCTATACATCTGCGTTATAGATTTCCCCCCCGCTCACTACGCCCATGCACAACACAATGGTGTGCTAGTCACGTTCAATAAACCTATAAATGACTGAATTATGACTAATCAATGCTAACTCTCTTTGCCCCTCAAGTGCAGTGAAGTGGAATTCATGTAAAACCGATATTGACGTGAAGTATGTCGTATCACGGCAGTGAAATGTGTGGCAGAGCAGAGAGCTGTATTGATGAAGCTGTACTGATTAAAGGCTTCCTACGTGTGTGTTTTTTTTATATATTCTAATTCGGAACTTCCGCAAATGCAATCAACACCATGATGGAACCACATCCGTAAACTATCCAAGCTAATGTGTGATGTTTGCGTTCATCACTGAGTTGAAATAATCTCTCCTCTTTCTGTCAGAACTCATCTCAAATGTATTTCCTCGCTGACTTTGTAGTTTTGTAGCCACCGGTTCGAGTTAAGATGATTAAAACTGTTTTTCCACAGGTTGTGTTCATACCTAGATGGTTAGAGCATTTTAACAGCGATCACAAGGTCACAGGATTCAGATAGCCCTGAACTGGACGCCCCTCTGGGTAAGAGTGTCTGCTTAGTAACTGCATTACAAGGCTAAGACGCAGAGGAGAGTGAATATGTGGAGGTTCGACCTCCTCAGTTTAAATCCATCTCCTCTAGCAGCATACTTGTTCCCTTGTGTCTAGGTTTCTCCCTCCAGCCTGCTCCCCATTAAAGAATTCATTTAGGTAATGCAGACCAGCTTTGATCCAGGCAATGACTTTAAAAATCAGCTCTCCCCTGCCAGAAAGCAACCACAACACAGAGCCATTTTTTTAAGCAAAAAAAAAGAAGCCTTTTCAACCCAGAAAATACCTTTTAGATTTTTCTCTTTTGAGAATGAAATGAATTGAATGAGTTTAAACTTACTCTTCCAAAAAACTCTTTTAATTTATGACATTATCACCTGCACATGATTTCAGACGCTCCACTGCCCTGTAATCAAACTGAATCTATAGAAGCCCAGCCAGAAGAACCGATTGGCTGATATCAGCCAATCAGAAGTCAGAGAGCAACGATCTGAACAAAAGGATGTCGAAGCTATCAGAATTCAACCACTAAGTTTCATACTAACAGTAGGATTTAATGAAACTGTTGAGACGCCATTTATGTCAAGCATACTGCTGATAACCGCAATGATAACTAGAAAGATAACCCAAACGATAACCCCTTAACGACAACCCTAACGATAATTCCAATTATAACACTACCGACAACCCTAACGATAACCTGATTGATAACCCTAACGATAACCATAATCATATACAATTTTTGGGTCAAACCGACTTTGGAGCCTTTGAAACCCTTCCACATTATTCCGCTGCAATCAGGCGTCTGAGAGCGATCGCACCTTAAACGGTGCTGGATGCTCTATTAGCTCCTCACACCGTCTCCTGCGAGGTTTATCTGTGCATAACCATGAAAGCTGGGGTGAGATAACAGCTCTTTCCCCCATCCTTTGGAGCTGTGACACAGCCACAGCCACAGCAGCAGCCACGGAGGTTATAAATACAAGAGAATCAGCACCTTTCATCTTCTGACAGGGAGGGAAAAAAGAGAGACAGACAACAAGAAAAAGTGAGAAAATCTTGTAAAAAAATGAGAAGAAGAAGTGCACTTTGGAAAGAGAGGTGTTAAAACGTAACGTCTTTCACAGGTTTTGAGTTGAGAGCTGGAGTCTGGAGAAACAGCCAGAAGTGATGTCATATCCTGTTCGCATCCAAACTTTCCCTCTTTCATCCTGTGTGAGTGGATGATTACAGAAAAGTTTTCTTCAGATGAAAGATCCCATGCCTGAAAAAATGTCCCATGTTCTTTTGGGACACACAACTAGGTTAAAGATTAAAGAAGTATCTTCGATCAGGGGTCCCCCACCCCGGTCCTCAGGGTCCCACTGTCCTGCATGTTTTAGAAGTTTCCCCCCTTCCCACACACCTGATTCGAATAAAGGGTCATTATCAGGCTTCTACTGAGCTTCATAAAGACCTATTCATTAGAATCTGGTGTTTGGGAAGGGGGAAACATCTAAAACTGTCAAGGCAGTGGCCCCTGAGGACCAGGGTGGGGGACCCCTGTGTTAGATCATACATGAGGTCATGAAGCCCTGGAAGAATATACACTGTGTGGGACAACTTCCTGTTTGAACACACAGTATCGTGTTTCCACGGCGATTCTGACAATTCCAGAACCCCCTTTCCCCGTCCCCTTTCCGATTCCGAATTGTCTTCTGACACGCTTAATGAAGACAGACAAAACACTGGTGGATGCTGGGAGATTCCTGTGCTGTTTCCTTATCTAAAGCAGCAGCTCACCTCCGACAGGGAAGAAGCTCACTTCCATCAGGGCAGAATCACTGGAGGGAGGAGATGGGAAGGTGAGGAGGGAAGGGGGGGAGGAAGAGAGGGAGGGAGGAAGAGAGGGAGGGAGGGAGGGAGGGGGGGAGGGAGGGAGGGAGGGAGGGAGGGAGGGAGGGGAGGAGGGAGGGAGGGAGGGAGGGAGGGAGGAGGAGAGGGAGGGAGGAGGAGAGGGAGGGAGGGGGGGGAGGGAGGGAGGGAGGGAGGGAGGAAGGGAGGAAGAGAGGGAGGGAGGGTGGGAGGGAGGGACGGAGGTGGCGGGGACATGAGGGGCCATGAGCTGCCGCTGCAGCAAAAAACTAAAAACCACTTGATTAGACAGAAGAAGAAAATAAAGAAGCAGAGAAAGAGCAGAGCCTCTGGAGGTGTGAGCGCCCAGCCGCACGCAGCTGAGAGGAGGCTGTTTCCCTTGGCAACCGGACGAGTGGCGTAGGGAGAGAACAAAAGGTGCTTCGGAGACCCTGAAGAGCTCCAGGCCTCCTGCGATTGGCTGAGGCCATGAGCCTGTTTACTAAGGGTGGGAGGCTGGAGGGGGGGGGGGGAGAGGGGTTAGGGGTTTGTAAACACTTACATGACCGCACCTCTTAAGACTTCCCACCAAAAGGAACACTCAGAGAGAGAGAGAGAGAACACACGAAGGAGGGTGTGGAGGGTGGGGAGGGTGGGGCGGCTGTGCTCTGAAGAACCTAGTAAACATGTGATGGAGAAGGGGGGGGGGGGGGCGTCATTATCCACAAGCTGAAAACATCTAGACAGAAGCGTCTATAACTGTCCTCCATCTTGATCCAGCCTGGAAGGACTGAGGTAGATCATGATGGTACGACTGTGATGACATCAAGTCCAGTCTGGGCAGGAGAGAGGAATGGGTGTGAGGCTGTGTGTGTGTGTGTGGCTGTGTGTCTGTGTGTGTGTGAGGCTGTGTGTGTGTGTGTGAGGCTGTGTGTGTGAGGGTGTGTGTGTGAGAGACTGTGTGTGTGTGTGTTCAGTCCCATCTGTGCTCGAAGCTTCAGTCGCTAGCCTCGGCAGCCACATGAAGAACATACAGCAGCACTGATTCCCTGATATTAACTCTAACAATCTCCACTCTCTAAATGTAGAGCAGGTGAGCTGGATTACCCAAGATGCAATGCATGGAAATTAAACACTTTACGTACAGTGGATGAGAGAGAGAGACAGTGAAAGAGAGAGAGACAGTGAAAGAGAGAGAGAGAGAGAGAGACAGTGAAAGAGAGAGAGAGAGACAGTGAAAGAGAGAGAGAGAGAAAGAGAGAGAGTAGGTTGGATGTGGCTACGACTGCAAACTCGCAAACAAAACTTGAGTCCACATTCAAGTAATTGCCAACATTGTGACACACAGTCGAAAGGCCCAGTTCTGACTGTGTCGACACATGGGGGTTCCTTCTTTTAGATGAGGCAGAATTCTCTTCTGTGTTGTCTTGGATGGAACCTGCAGAGCACATGGCACTGGTAGCTAGCAGATGAAGGAAGTGAATCAGGAAATGCAGCTAACTGTTAACCAATCAGGAGGTTCGCAGCATGGTGTCTCACTGCACCGCTCAAATATAGACGCAAGCGTCAAACACGCCTCAACACGTCTACACACACACATATGTGTTAGCTCACACGTCACATCCTACACACACACACACACACACACACACAAACACACAAACACACACACACGCGCAGCAAGCTCTTAGTAAAGTTTCGACACTCTTCCGGAACGATGTCTTTGTGAATCAGCTTCCAAAGTGAAGCGAGAAGCTTGAGTGTCCGTCACCTGATTCTTGGAGTGTCAGGAAGAGGGGGGTGAGGTGGGAAGGAGGAGTAGGCGAGAGGAGGGAGGTGATCTAAATAAATTATGGGGATATTTTTAACCCCCCCCCCCCCTCTGAAACCAGAGATAAACAGATCTTATCTCTACAAGGCCTCCGTCACCATGGCACACACATCACACTTTGATTCTTCCTGGCACCTTATGAAGGGACATGAATATTTCATGAGCTTTAAAAATCAAGCCTCTCTCTCCTTCCCTATTTCTATCCTTCCCCCTCCTTCCCCTGTTTCCCTATCTTTCTCTTCCTCCCCATCACTCCCTCTATCATCACTTTCTCTCTCCCTGTCTCTCCCTAAATCTCTCTCTTTTGATGTTTCTCCGTTGACGAGATATCAGATTCTGTCAGTACGTAAGATTAACTTTGAGCCTCTGAAGGTTGTAGATCCTGCCCTCTAATTCAACCTCAGAGCTCAAGTTAAACGGGTTTGTTTAAACCCTCCAAATTCAGAAAACAAGCCATGATTTCCTGTAATACCACCCAATTCTCACTAATGACTAAAGACATAACCACTGAACATTCTCCACATTCCCAAGGCAGCTATTTAACTGGCCCGTTTAATTTAATCTAAAATAAAAATAAAACGGCAGCGAGAGTGGCCGAATCTACAGTGTACGAAGATATAATCTGAAATGACACTGCTTGATAGTGGCAGTGACAGTTGGCCTGGATGGTTCGGCCTCCGCAGAGGAGTTGACCCCTGGGTGACCTAGCCTTGAGCCAGACCAGGGGTCACATCACTGACACCAGCAGTCACAGGGGCCTCAGGGGCCCCACCGGCTCACAAAGGAGCAGTATCTTCAAAGATGAGCAATCCTCTCCAGAATCAGATAGATTCACTGGACTTAGATGACCTTGGAGAGCTCAGTGTCTCTCTGTGCTGCTTTCTAAAGCTCTGCTTGTGTACATCCCATAATAGATCGTTCCAAAGGGGAATGATGGACTGAGATCTGGGTCTTTCAGTGAAAATACCAAAGCTTAGTGTTGGTTGCTGCCTTGAATACAACCTTTGCTGTGTACCTGTGATAAAGAGAACACATATCTCATTACCATGGCATCGGGCACAGGTTTAATAGACTGCAGCCCGGCAAATGAATAACCGCCCTGCTTCCTCCACTGTGTTTTATTGTTGCTTCGTCTCTGAAGCCATTCCGTCAAAGCGTTCGTTCTGATTGGCTGGCTAGGAGGAAGTGAGGGAGAGAGAGCGTGCCCCATAAACATGCTTGTGCCCCTTGTGTCTTATTAGCCCTTGATGAGAATCTAATGAGCGATGCGTGATGGCAGCGCATGCATGACGCTTAAATTTGCATCCTCCATTAAACACCCTATAAAGTCAACAACTGCTGAGGATGGTGGACAGAGAGAGGGAGGGGAGATAGAGGGGGAGAGGGAGAGAGGGGGGAGGGAGAGCTATAGAGAGGGGGAGAGATAGAGAAGAGAAAGAGAGGGGGAGGGAGAGAAGAGAGGGAAGGATAGAAAGAGGGGAGAGAAGGAGAAAAGAGAGACGTAGAGAGGGAGGGAGAGAAAGGGGGAGATGGAGAGAAGAGAGAGAGAGGGAGGGATAGAGAAGAGAGAGGGGGAGGGAGAGAGAGGAGGGGAGGGAGATAAGAGAGAGGGAGGGATAGAAAGGGGGGAGAGAAGAAGAAAAGAGACGCAGAGAGAGGGAGAGAGATAGAGAGAGAGAGAGAGAGAGGGGGGGGGGTTGCTGTCAGAGCACAAGGTCACTGGACTTTCAGGAAAGCTGCTTGTTGATCCACTCGAGTGCTCAGCGTCACGCGTCATCACGGCCTGTGTTCTAGCTATTATCTTCAGAGTTGGCAATATGATTGTCGGATACGGCTGAAATTGAATTGCTTCTTCTTTTGGAGCATGTGTAGCATGCTGCCCAGAACAGAGCTAACATCAGGTCTGTCCACCTGAACACAGCCTAGCTGTGCTAGCATGGAGGGGGGAGGATGTTGTCAGGGGAGGGAGGGGGGAGGGAGAGAGAGAGATGGGGGGAGGAGGGACAAGGTGAAGAGAGGATGGAGGTAGAGGGGAGGAGAGGGAGAGGGAGAGGGGGAGAGGGAGAGAGGGAGAGAGCGAGAGAAGAATTGAAGGAAAGAGAGATGAGGAGAGAGGGAGGGAGCGTTCTAATTGTTGTCTCAGACAGAAAGCAGGTTTAGGAGACCTTGAGGATTTATTTGGACTCTTTACAATAGGTCCTAAAACATGCTCCGCCCCCCTGAGAGGAGGGATGACATCACGGGCCAACAGAACCGGACTGAAGGAAGCAGTGTTCAGTGTTCAGTGTTCAGCTCAGCTCCTCCCTGACATGGAGGATGGATGGGATCCGTGTCAGGGAGTCTGTGTGTGTGGGAGGAGGAGGAGGAGGAGAGCGTTTTAAGAAGCCCTCAGAGACACACGCTAGACACTTCCTTTCTTTAGCACATTAGGCTGAGTTCAGTCCTGCAGTAAATGATGATGGTGACTTCTGTAGTAGAGGACAAGTTTCCCCAGGTGAGGAGGACGGAAAGAGAGAGGGGGGAGAGGGGGAGGGAGAGAGGGGGAGGGAGAGAGGGAGAGAGGGAGGGAGAGAGAGAGAGACAGATAAAGAGGAGGTAGAGAGATGGAGAGAGATGGAGAGGTAGATAATGAGTAGGTAGAGAGAGGGAGAGAGAGAGGAAGTACAGAGAGAGATGAGCAGGTACAGAGAGAGAGGGAGGGAGGGAGATGGGGAGGAGAGAGGGAGAGAGGGAGGGAGAGAGTGAGACAGATAAAGAGGAGGTAGAGAGATGGAGAGATGGAGAGGTAGATAATGAGGAGGTAGATAGAGGGAGAGAGAGAGGAAGTACAGAGAGAGTGAGCAGGTAGAGAGAGAGAGAGAGTGAGAGGAGGTAGAGAGAGAGAGAGTGAGGAGGTATAGAGAGGTGTAGAGAGGCTCCCAGATCATAGTGTGAATCTCCTGCAGTCCTGTCCTGTCTGCTAAGCGTAACATTGACCTGCGTTCCTCCCTCTGGACCCACCTCACTTCCCTCGCTAATCTAAAAATAAAACCGTCCAATCAAAGAGGCCCACCACCACGTCCCGTGAACCAATCCCCACTCCGTCCTCGCCCACCTCTTCCTGTCTGAGTCCTCTCGCGTGCCCCGCCCACCCAAGGGAGCCAATGATGTCAGCCACAGCAGTAGGGTCATTAATCTTGTCAAGTAATTAAGCGTTTGCTTGGGTAAACAATACATTAACCAGGATCTCCACTGTCTTTAGGGAAGCACAGCTCCAGGTTGGTGCTCTGGAACATTGAGCCAGCTTGACGCAGTGCAACTGGGTACCGCAGATAAAACAGAGAAAAGCTATTAGGTGGAGTCAAGGTTTGTTTCTGGAAAGGACAATGAGAGAGAGGACAGGAAGGCATTAAGGATTAGAAGCATAATTAGAAAATAAAAGTACGGAAGTAATTCAGAAACAGGGATTGTTGTTAAAAAGGACAATACACTTGTTTTTTTTTCTGAAAATCACGATTAACACAACCTGATTGCATTTTGTAAACTGTTCCTCCCGATGTTTTAGAGTTCAAAAAGTTTTTAATTGTTTTACTTAGAAATTGCCTATCGCAGATGTTCATGTATAAAACAAACAATTAAGCACCCACTGAAAATAACAGGTTATTGTATATATTGTGTTGCTGGTGCAGCTTTGTGTCAATTGGAGCTACAAAATGTTGAATATTATTCAAGAGACAGAGAGAGAGAGAGACAGAAAGACAGAGAGAGAGACAGAGAGAGACAGAGAGAGAGACAGAGAGAGAGAGAGACAGAGAGAGAGACAGAGAGAGAGAGAGACAGAGAGAGAGAGAGAGAGACAGATAGAGAGACAGATAGAGAGACAGAGAGAGAGAGAGACAGAGAGACAGAGAGACAGAGAGAGAGACAGAGAGAGACAGAGAGAGAGACACAGAGAGAGCGAGAGAGAGAGAGAGAGAGAGAGAGAGAGACAGAGACAGAGAGAGAGAGAGAGAGAGAGAGAGAGAAAGCAACAGATGATGGAAGAATCCATCCTACCCACTTTTGGAAATTTGTCATTCTAACTGTAATTCAGTCCAAATGTCAACTTCAACCTGCCTTTCAAACGTCTATTTCTGGTAACAAAACAATGCTGTAAAGTCTCAGGAGAGATTGCCAAGGCTGCCAGAGAGAGGTGGCTTCAAAAATAAATAAATACCCCCCATTTTCTTAAGAGCTCCACAGGTAGTAGAAAGTAAGAGCAGCAGAAATGCACTCAGCTGCTGGGAGACTTCCTGACCTGTCTGTGGAAGACACGCCCACTGTCACCTGGACTCCGCCCATCACTTCCGAAGCAGAGCTCCCTCTGCAGGCTGGAGGCTGCTGCCCAGGGCACACACACACACACAGGGCCGGTGGGGGGTGAAATGGAGGGGGGGGGGGGGGGGGGGGGGCAGCTTTTAGGGTCTTTGTGAGTGTGTGTGAGCAGGGATGGGGGGGGGGGGGGGCTCCATTATCGCTCTGTCAGTGTGTACAGGCTTGATGTCAGGAGTCTATAGCAGAACACAAAGACCCCACTGTGGGAGCAGGTGAACCTCACACACACCTCACCTCACATCCCCAGCCTGTTCACATCCCCATCCTGTCCACATCCCCAGCCTGTCCACATGCCCATCCTGTCCACATCCCCAGCCAGCCTGTCCACATCCCCATTCTGTCCACATCCCCAGCCTGTTCACATCCCCATCCTGTCCACATCCCCACCCAGCCTCTCCACATTCCCAGTCTGTCCACATCCCCAGCCAGCCTGTCCACATCCC
>CM059319.1:10972366-10984866 GCA_030340685.1 Protosalanx chinensis
AGGAGGGGGAGGAGGAGAGGGAGGACGTGAACCCCATGGCAAACACAGCTGCGACCGGCAAACCCTTCATCACCCCTTTAATCACCCCGGCTCGTCCCTCTTCGATTGGACTCAATTACGACGGCAAATTGCTGATGATTGAATAGGTGAGGCCAACAAACAAGAAAACGATTCTTTTTTCAGGAGCTTCCGATCAATTTAGCTTTTCAGCCCCACCCCCTCAATCTACCCCCCACCCCATCCCACCTCCCCACCCAACCTCAGCCCACCCCCCCACCCCACCTGACCCACCTCCAAATCCCCCACCCCATCACACTCAATCTACCCCCCCATCCCACCCCATCCTACCTCCACACCCCTCACCTCCACACCCCCCACCCCCATCCCACCCCCCTTAGCACCTTGCCCTAAAAACCTCCATTCTAAATGGGGTGTGTTTCTCCCTCCCCTCCCTGAGAATATCCAGCTTTTTCCAGTTGCCTTTCATTTCACCTCCTATTGTAGGTCTGCCACCTGAGTCAGGGAGATAGCAGAGAGCAGGAAGCCAACTTTATAGACACGTACAAGTCTCCTTAACGGGGGGAGGGGTGGGAGGAGGGGGAGGGGGGGGTGACACGACGACACGCTCGCCAACATGAGGGATTACAAGAGAGCAAAGTGATTAGAGACTTGCTATGCGCTCACAGCGTCCACCGCCAAAACTACGAGCATCAAGACGAAGAACTCCACCGCCATGAGACGTCAAAGACGGGATTTCTACAAAGCTGAGTTTACCGGTGAAACTAAAAGATAGGTTTGGTTTTGAAAGGCAGCATGTCATTATTTAAGAGGAAGCCTAATGCATGAGGGGGGGTAAATACAGTACATGCAGTCATTTATCAGACGCTCTTATCCAGAGAGACTTTCAGCAAAGGACAGGGACATTCCCCCCTGAGGCAAGTAGGGTGAAGTGCCTTGACCAAGGACACAACGTAATTTAGCACGGCCGGTAATCGCGACCTTCTGATTACCAGCCCGACTACCTAACCGCTCAGCCAGCTGACACCCTCTCCCTCCCCCTTCACCTTGGGGCACTCCTGGTGAACCATGCACCCCCTCCTCCATCTGACTGGAAACCTCCAGGAGGTCCAAGCTCAAAGTCCTGCATCAGAGGAAACCAGAGCAATGGCTCGTAGAATTCTGCAGCAGAACCCATTAAAATTCCACCAGTCACTTGTAGTCCACAGGAGAGATCGCAGCAGTAAAAAGAGGGGGGGGGGGACCTATCATTGGGGCTAACGTTTACGCAGGGACCCAGAAAGATGCTGCACAACGTGGGCTCTAGGAATGTGGTGTGGAGAGGCTGGAGGGGAGTGGAGGCTGGAGGGGTGTGGAGGCTGGAGGGGTGTGTGAGGCTGTGTGGAGGTGAGGCAGCCAGCTAGGTGTCACATCTCCTCCACACTCTCTCATCTCCTCCACACACAACGAGAAATACACCCTCAATCTGCTTCCTATTAAAACACAGACAGTGGCCTCCAGAGCGTGTGTGTGTCTGTGTGTGTACGTGAGAGTGTGTGTGTAAGTGAGAGTGTGTGTGTGTGTGTGTTTGTCTCAGACACTTCTGAAGTGTTTATGGCTGTGAAACGTTGGGGTGAGGGAGAGCGTGGAGGACCAGAGTGAGAGGTATGAGAGCCTCCAGAGGAGTTATGGCCCAGAGTAACAGAGGAGTTAGTTGGCTGATTGATCATGATTTATGTCCCACAGATGATAAATGCACAGAATGTGTGTACATGCACATACATGTGCACAGTCTGTCAGGTACAAGTGTGTGTGTGTGTGTGTACTGTACAATAAGGAAAGTGTGTGTTTCTGTGAGGTGGAATGTTTGAGTGTGTTTGTGAGCCTGTGTGTGTGTGACGGGGGAGGCGGGGGGAGGCTGTGTCTCCGCTCCACAGGGTCCTGAGGTGTGTTTGAAGTGAAGTTTCACAGAACAGCTTCAGCCTGGTGCTGAACACAGAGACACACACACACATAGACACACACAGACACACACACACAGAGAGACACACACAGACACACACTCTCTGTGTCGCTGGTTAGTTTTTTTGTGGCTTTACTTCACTGAGGGGCCATCTTTTCCCTCTCACTTCTTCCCCATTCTTTCACATCATCCTTTCTTATCTCTTCCTCCCTCCATCCTTCTCTCCCACCCTCCCTCTTTCTCCCTCCCTCCCTCCCTCTCCATACCTCTATCCCTCCCTCGCTCCTCACCAGAGGAGTCCCCCCTGTGTGAGCAGAGAGCAGAGGCGGATCTCTAAGCTTCTCCTCAGCCTGATGTGCTAGCCAGGCTAGCCCAGATCGCAGCCAGGCTAGCCCAGATCCCAGCCAGGCTAGCCAAGATCCCAGCCAGACTAGCCCAGATCCCGGCCAGGCTAGCCCAGATCCTGGCCAGGCTAGCCCAGATCCCTGCTTCCCTCGTCTGCAGGAGATAAGCCCCATGCTCGCTCCTACGCCTGGTTCAGCTGGTTGGTGGCAGTGTTGGCGGACAGACAGTAAGCCCAGGAGGGCAGTGGAGAGCTTGTGGTCTCAGCTTAGAGACAGAGCAGCTTCCCAACCCGCACACTGAACAGGAAGGAGATTAATTAGCTGCTGTTGGATCCTGGTGACTATTTCAGTTGATGGTGATGAATTGTACACGAATCATCTCCCAGCAGGAAGAGCTCATTCTACTTCCTTGACTAGAGCTGTGAGGAAAACAGTATTTCACTAAGAAGTAGAGTAAAGGCCATTACAAGCACATCGGTATCAGGACAAAAAAAGTCAATTGTCCAAGGACACAACAGCATGTTGGCACAGCCAGGGTTCGAACCAGGGACCTTCTGATTACCAGCCCGACTACATGTTTACTTGGTTACAGAACACAGGAATGCTTTAATTGAGTCACTAACTCAATGTCTTTGAACTTATTTCCATGGAGATTCTGGAGGTTCTTAACATTCAAAAAAAGACTAATTGTGAGTTTAAGTGGTCAGGGGTCAGGCGCTTAGCAACCGAGACAGTTGAGTATTAAAGAGAAAAATGGAACGAGGGAGTGAAAAGAAGAGAGGTAAACACACATGATTTGTTGGACTTCAGAGAGGATTATGGGCAGACTTTTGTGAAAACACCCCCCCAAACAGAGGCCTGTCTGTGGGCCAAAACCAGCTGAGGGGGACTGGAGAGATCATGGAGGTGATGGTGGATGAACAGACTGCAATCAAGCAACATCCAGGGAATAAGAAAGAAGATATCTCTCTCTCTCTCTCTCTCTCTCTCTCTCTCTCTCTCTCTACCTCCCCTCTCTCTCTCTCTCTCTCTCTCTCTCTCTGTCTCTCTGTCTCTCTGTCTCTCTCTCTCTCTCTCTCTCTCTCTCTCATAGAAGATAAGTCCTCCCTAAATCATCCAGGTTCTTCTGGATGTGTGTGTGTGTTTGTGCAGGTTCAGGTCAGTCCAGCTCGCTCACGCAGATTCATGTTCAGCTGCTGTGCTGGATCCTGTTCAACAGAACCCCCCCCCAGCAGAACCCTGTATCCTCTCCCTGCTCAACATCTCCATAACTACACTGTAGAAGAAGCGCAGCAGAGCCGCGTCCATGCTGAATATTACATGACCAGCGCCCCAGCGAGCAGCTGAGAGGGGGGTCTGTTGAGAGAAAGACCCTTTGAGGAGAGTCGGAGACTCGGGCCGCAACCCGGGCCCCCTCGCTCTTTGGGTAATGATGTGTTTGGGGTGGTGGGGGGTGATGATGGGAGGGGGGGGAGAGCTGGGGGGAGGGTTTGCTGGCTCTCTGAAGCTGAGTGTTGAGGAGGAAGGGGGAGGAAGGGGGAGGGTGGAGAGGTAGACTGTGCTTCAGTAGCAGCAGAATCTAAATGACTCGACCGTTTGAAGGTCAATCCTCACTGTCCCTCTCCGCTGTGGGAGGGTTGATTCAGTTGGCTGACCAGGAGGGAGGATCATTAGGGGCCACAGACCACCCCCCCACCTCACCCCCCCCCCCCCCCCCCCACACCTCACCCCCACCCTTACCCCCTCACCCCCGCAGCAGTTCAATGACAGCTTGATGGCGGAGGAAATGGAAATGGCAGGCATGAAAGAGAGAGAGAGACGGAAGACAGACAAAGAAAAGAAGAGAGAAGGAGGGGAGAGAAAGAAAGATAGAAAGAGACAGAAAGAGAAAGTGATAGACGGAAGATCCACAAACCGCCTGTGTGCTGTTTGATTTTAGATTAGACCTCAGCCTCACCTCAGCCTTACTTCAGCCTCATCTCAGCCTCACCTCAGCCTCACCTCAGCCTCACCTCAGCCTCACATAAGCCTCACTTCAGCCTCATCTCAGCCTCACCTCAGCCTCACCTCAGCCTCACTTCAGCCTCAGCCTCACCTCAGCATCACCTCAGCCTCACTTCAGCCTCACTTCAGCCTCACCTCAGCATCACCTAAGCCTCACCTCAGCCTCACCTCAGCCTCACCTCAGCCTCACCTCAGCCTCACTTCAGTCTCACTTCAGCCTCACCTCAGCATCACCTAAGCCTCACCTCAGCCTCACCTCGGCCTCTGGGCCTTGAAACAAATCTGGAAAGTCAAACCTCGCTCAGATTTACGTCCCCCAACTCTCCCGAGAACGAGCGCTGTGTGTGCCGACTTGCAGTGTATTTTAGGAAGCATGCTGCCAATCAAACGTGAGTGTGTTGATCAAAATGATGAATACACACACACACACACCCACACACACACACACCCACAGTGAGAGTTAGTGTTCCTGTTGAGGGACAGAGTGTGCAGTGAGAATACCGACGGCTCCCCGCGTCTATGATGAATTATTCACTTGTGTGTGCGAGAGTATGGGTGTGTGTATGCGTGTGTGTATGTGTGTGTAAGAGACTGAGAAAGAAAATGATCTGTGTATGAGGGTGTCTGTGCATTTGTACATGCATGCGTGCGTGAGTGTGTGTCTGTCTGTCCGTCTGTGTGTGTTTTTGTCTGTGTGTATATGTGTCCATGTGTGTGTCCATGTGTCGGTGTGTCTGTCCATGTGTGTGTGTCTGTCCGTCTGTGTGCGCATGTGTCTGTGTCCGTGAGTCCGTCTGTGTGTGTGTCCATGTGTGTGTGTGTGTGTGTGTGTGTGTGTGTGTAGTGGAGTTGTAGAGTCTCCTCTCATGTAGGTTTAGCCTCTTGTAACTAAGCAACACTGGGGTTCTCTGGCTCCTCCTCTTTTCCCAAACCAGCAGATCACACATGCTACCACACAAGCTCCGCCCACAACCACTGAACAGGAAGATGGGCCCATTGTTGTAGGCAAACTGATCAACTGAACAAATGGGAATTGTAGTTTTGATCTGATGCCACGTCAGTTGGTCTGGTTCTACAGTTCACTGTAGCTAGCACAGTCACAGTCAGTACAGACGCTCTGTTTGTCCCTCTGTCCACCCCATACTGCTTACAATACTTCCTCCTTCACATTTCCATGAGAACAAACTTTCACACTCTCTTTCTCACACACACACAAACTCTCTCTCTCTCTCTCTCTTTCTCACACACACACAAACTCTCTCTCTCACACACACACACACACAAACACTACACACACACTTGATCCTCTTCCTCTGGCTTCTTGACTACAACAACAGACCCAATCAGACCAGGTTTATCCAGCTAAGCGCTCATTAGCTTGGGCCTGTTTGAGTGGGCACCAGACCAACCATACTAAGAGCCCCCCACCAGCACATCCACACGTGTCTGAGCCACCACCAGGAGGAGGAGGAGGAGGAGGAGGAACATGTATTTGTCCATGGGGAGCTCTGCTCAGGGTCTGTCATCACTGCTGGACTCTAACAGGAAGAGGAAATGATGTCAGACCGCTCCTGGAAGTCAGGTGAAGTGGCTGTTTATCTTCCTAACACACACGAAAGCACACACACAGGGACACACACACAGGGACACACACATGCAAACACACACACACAAAGGGACACACACTGGCAAACACAGACACACACACACACACACGGACACACACACATGCAAGCACAGACGCACACCAAACGCACAGACACAAACACGCATGTAAACACACACACATGCACAGACACACACACACACAGACGGTCACAGAAGCATAATTCTGCATTCCCGGGCGTCAGATGGAAACAAGACAAGCAAGACACTCTGCCAGACACTTGACCTTTAGTCCAGACAACCATGACCCCACAGGCTCCATCACCTCTGATGCTCTCCCCTGTGTACCCGTGTGTGTGTGTGTGTACGTGTGTGTACGTGTGTGTGTGTGCATGAGTGCAGACAAAGACCAGAAATGCGTATGCGTGTGTGTGTGTTTGTGTGTGTGGAAGAGAGAGAAAGATGGAGATTGTGCAAGTTGTAATCACATTCATGAAAATCTTCTCTTCTCTCTGTCCCAATTACCGGTCCTCCTGATTAGAACAACAAAGGACGCAGAGACACAGCGTGTCCACAGACGCAGCACTGACGCAGCACAGACGCAGGACAGGCGCAGCACAGACGCAGGACATACGCAGCACAGACGCAGCACAGACGCAGCACAGACGCAGCACAGACACAGGACAGACGCAGCACGCAGCACAGACGCAGCACAGACGCAGGACAGACGCAGCACAGACGCAGCACAGACGCAGCACAGACGCAGGACAGACGCAGGACAGGCGCAGACCTTTGGTCCATTTACCTTTTCTTCAACCAATTTAGGGATCAAGCACATCAAGCCAGCGAACAGAAAAGGTTGTTTAGCTGTGTTTAGCATCGGCGTTGTTCAAGCTAATTCGTTGTTACACGTCCGTGTGTGTCCTCCATTAAAACACATCTGCATCAAGAGCAGAGGAAAATAAAACACTGAATTGAAGCGTGCGAGAACACGACAGCAGCCGTCCCCCTTTTTAACCAGCAGACCCCTGAAAGCCAGCGCATTTACACAAAGAAGAGGACTGTAATTGTTAGAGTCTCCCCAAAACCACCGCAATTAGTTTCAAATGACAAGACAGTCGTGCAAGATTAAATTACCCGAGTATTGAATCTCTTTTCATTTTTTTCTCTCCTCTCTCTTCCTTTCTCTCGCTGTTTTTTGTTAGCGTGTGGCGTGTCTTCCAACCTTTGCTGGCGGGAGAATAAAAGGCGAAAGAAAGAAACTGTGGAGAAAGGAGGAGGGATAAAAGAATCTCTCGCTGTGGCGCTTCACATAGACTGTAATTAAAAATCTCTGACACTTCCTCCGGAATGATGATACAGGAAGTGAAACAGAGAAAAGGAGGAAATAATCCTTTCTGTGTGTTTGTGGTGAAGTCGAACTGCAACGGTGCAATGTGGGACTTGATGAGGAGGGTGTGTGTGTGTGTGTGTGTGTGTGTGAGTGTATCTGTCTATGTGTTTGTGTGTGTTGTGTGTGTATGTATAAGTGTCTGTGTGTCTGTGTGTGTCTGTGTGTATGCGTGTGTGTTTGTGTGTCTGTGTGTGTGTGTGTATGTATAAGTGTCTTTGTGTTTGTGTGCCTGTGTGTGTTTGTTTGTGTGTGTGTGTCTGTGTGTATGCGTGTGTGTGTGTGTGTCTGTGTGTGTGTATGTGTGTGTCTGTGTGTGCCTGTGTGTGTGTGTGTGTTTGCGGGCTGGCAGATGTGTTGAGCACAGCATCTTTACTCAGCAGGGTATTCTTGTTAAAATGACAGAAAGATGTATCTGACCATGCGTGGGAGAGTCATCAAAGTCAAGGAGACAGAATGTGATGGTGTGATGGTGTGTGGACGCATACAAGTCCATCTCCACCCCTCCTGCGCTCCCACAGCTGAGGTAAACACCGTCCACATCCACCAGGAGGGGGGAAAAAAAACACACTTCCGCAAGACCGTCCTAAGTCAAAAACTTACATCTTTACGACATTACGTCTTACAATCGCAGACGCGACCACGGAAAGTTCAGAGTGTCCTCTTTTCCTCAGACACGCTCAGCCAAGCAGACTCATTTTTAAATAAACCCTGCCTCATCTCATTTGCCTCTTCTTTCTCATGCCTTCTTCTTTTCCTCGCCCGGGTTCCTGGCAACCTAAGGTGTCTGAAAAAAAAAGTCTGAAAAGTGCAATTACCTTTGCGAATGGGCCCTCGCCAACACCTAATAGGAGAGCCTGAAATGGATTCGCTAGCAGATGAACCCACTGAAGGTGTCATTATAGAGCTTCCATGGCAGCCATTATTACATTAGCTAAACTGACCATTAAATGAGAGGCTCTCGTTCCCTTCATCTGGATACACTTGTCTGAGAAGCTATAGGGACTAATATGGAAACGTGCTTGTCGACTCACGTGTTTTTCTGAGGGTATTTTGTACATTTGTACTTTGCTGTAAGACGCTCTGAATATGAGCATCTGCCAAATGACTACGTGTGAAATGTAAATGTATTCCTGAGGTTGAGCTGTACTTCACTCCATCATAGACCTTCACATCGCTATGGTAACGCTCTGCCCGGATGATCTCTGATTGGCCGTTGAACTTGCTCACCTGGTGTCCTGAACTCTGAATAGAGTCGATGATTGAAGGTGAAAGAATGGAGACCTCCACTGCTTCCATCTGGGGGTTCAGATACGGATACTCAGAACATAAAGGGGAATAAAAAGAGTGTGTGTGTGTTAGTGTGTGTGTGTGCGTGTGGCCAAAGTTTGGCAGTTGCTTGTGGGCATCAGGTCTGCTTTCGAATCGAGGGACAGAGAGTGAAGAAAGTGATGTTTTCAAGCTTCAACACACACAAAATGCTCTTCACCGTGAAGCTTACAGCTTCTGATGTCAGTGAGGACTGGTTTAATGAATAATGAACGACCAGACAGAGAGAGAGAGAGAGGGAGGGATCCTGAGAGAGAGAGAGAGGATCCTGAGAGAGAGAGAGAGGGATCCTGAAAGAGAGAGAGGGAGGGAGCCTGAGAGAGAGAGAGAGAGCAGGCCTGAGAAAGAGAGAGAGAGAGAGAGAGAGAGAGAGAGAGAGAGAAGGAAAACAAACAGTATAGATAACAGTAGAGTTTTCTTTCGGATATTTATGCTGTTATCCACCTGGCATCCATTTATGATTCCCCAGAATGAACGATTCCACTCTGTCAACAAGCGTGCCGTTAGTTAAGAGCAATGCTGCAGTAATTGCTAATGCTGAAGATGAGACAGGAAAAAATCGGTAATTACTATAAGGCCTGTTTGGACCATTTGGTCTCCACTTTTCATTATACATCACAGACAGCCCTGTGTGTGTGTGTGTGTGTGTGTGAGGGGGGGAGGGTCATCCAGGTGTGTGCGTGCGATTGTTTGTCTTCCTGGTCCTGCTCCGCTGAGGGGGCGGAGCCTGTACATGGATCCATGTCTTTGTTAGCTCGGGGGGGGGGGGGGGGAGATATGGCAGTTATCTCCACTCTGGGGGCCTCCATGCAGGGAGGGGGGGCCTCTCGACTGTACTTCCCCTGCCTGAGGCCTGAGTGTCTGGGCATGAGCTGAGGAAGAGCCCCTCTCCATCCCCACATGACACGAGAGCGTTTTATCGTGTCGTCTCTCAATAACTTCCAGCAAGTTTGTCCCCCCTGAAGCTTTAGTCATGCAGGGCGGGGGGTGGGGGGCAGGGGGAGAGGGGCGGGGCTGTCTAGCACGATCCTAACTCGGCCCCGAGGCTGAGGGAACTCGATGCGGTGGTAATGTGTTGGCCGTCATTAACCAGAGCATTTGGCAACGGAGGAAGAGCATTAGCCTCGTCTAACACAGAGGGGGGAGAGACACTATTCCACTTCACATGATTATAGGATCTATGGTATTTACACCACTTCAGAGGAAGACAAACTGCACATTTTAATAGCTTTAGTGACCCCCCACCCCCCCAACCCCACCCCCACCCCCTTCCTCCAAATACAAGCCTACACAAAACAGAGCATATGTCTCAGAGAGACAGAGAGAGGTGTTGGCCAAAACACAATGAACACAGGGGTGTTAGTGCTGGCTCCACTGATCACATATAATCTAATGAAACACAACCACGACTTTCAAAAGAGAGAGGGCCGGCCAAGCACTGAACATTATTCAAAAGTTTTTATTTTTTAACCCTGCCACTGGCAGGTTAACGAATGTGGAATGTTGGTCCTCTCTGTATCGTTGCCTGGTAACGGCCTCTAACATTCCGACTGTATCTACAGAGGAGGATACTGATGATGTAATGAAGGATACTGGTGATGTCACGAAGGATACTGGTGATGTCATGAAGGATACTGGTGATGTCATGAAGGATACTGGTGATGTCATGAAGGATAAGAGGATTATTGAAAATAGTCTATTTAGACCACGGAATGATGGACAGCATTGTGTATACTGATCATCAAATGATCGTAAAGTTCTTAACGCAAAAATGAACAGACCCTTTAAGATCAAATATGTGTTTAAAATCAATCTTTCCAACACTTAAACAAGTCAGACAAAACCAGCATGAAATCGTATTTTAGATTAGCAGTTGTAAAAAAAAACAAAAAAAAGATTTAGAATGGTGTATAGCTATTAACACTGGGTATGATTACAATAATTTGCTCTAAATGGATTGTTTTACCATTAGCTATTATCAGTCATTTGGTTCATCTAAGAATAAATTCTAGTCAATGTCAATTAGTCCAGTCAGAAACTGAATATTTAATGTGTCCATATCATGTTAAAAGAATATAATTTCCTCTGGGTGGTGAGAAATAGGACGAAACAGCTGGAGTTCTACTGAGCTGCCTGTGTCAAACATCATTCATGTCTTCTGTTAAAAAGCTTCATAATGAACATCAAGTCTCTTTCAGAAGGTCTTCAAATGTCATAAATTGTTCCCTGCTGCAGACCGGCGACATCGATTAACAATTACATCTGTACGTTTACTAATTTATGTATATGATTAAATGTGTGCATTTATACGTCTTACTCTATATGTCCCAGTAATGTTCTTGTATCATCAGACTGGTCTATTTCCTTGCTGTCTCTCCCTCCCTTCCCAGTCTCCCTCCCCGGGCAGTCTCTCTCTCCCTCCTCAGTCTCTCACTCCCTCCCCCGTTTCTCTCTTCCTCCCTCTCTCCCTCCCCAGTCCCTCCCTCTCTCCCTCCCCAGTCTCTCTCTCCCTCCCTCCCCCAGACTGCCTTGGTTCTGCGTCTCTTCACCACAGATGGGTCCCGTCACCTTGATAAAAACAGGGTGACCTCGTCTCTCGTCCACCGTGACTTTAACCAACTGTTTCTCTGTCCAGTCACAGATGCCGTGCTGCTAGAAACTTCTTTCAGTCCTTCTGCCCCCCCCAGACCTCGTCTATTTCCACACAAGGTTCCCCTGGGGGAAGGGGGTGGGGGGGGGGGGGGGGGGGGGGGGGGGAGTGACTGGCTGCTATGCTAATGCTCATTTGTATTGATTGTAGAATAGCAAGATATTCAGAGAGTTTAACGTTAATGTAAGACCCACAATGGAGCCGCTTTCACTGAACCAGAATCCGTGAGAGAAGAGAGGAGCTGAGCGTGACTCAGATCCTAGGCTCGATTTAGAAGAGGTAAAAAAATATTTGAGGTAAAAATTTGACAAAGCCTCAAATCGCTTTTAATTAACATATTCCCATTAGGCCAATTAGCAAAAACAGCTCTTGAATTAGCATGATAACAACAGACTTAATGAATTTATCCCCCCCCCCCCGTCATTCCAGAGCCTTTTGTCCTTGTGAAAACAGGATGGATGATCAAATACTTCTGCCTCCCTCAGATGGACACCAGGTATTAACTCCCATCACCATGAGGTTGACCTGTCTCTCCCTGCAGGGTGGCCCTATCCCAGACCCTCACCTGAGACAGCTAATGGAGCTGCTTGATCCAGGTCGGGGTCCAGCCATTAGGCGGGGTGTCACTGTGTCACTGTGTTAAATCAGCATGCTGACTGTGAACTCTGAGGAAAAGAACAGAGGGTTTGTCCCTTTCTTCCCTGTTAGGTTATCTGCTTATCTCTCATCTGTCTCTTCATGTCCTGGTGGATTTAACACTCTCCTTCCTTCTCTCTCTGATCTTTCCTGACTATCTCTGACCATAGATTCCCCCTGGCCTCTACACTCCCCCTGGCCTCTAGGCTCCCCTGGCCTCTAGACTCCCCAGCCTCTAGACTCTCCCTGGCCTCTACACTCCCCCTGACCTCTACACTCCCCCTGGCCTCTAGACTCCCCAGCCTCTAGAATCCCAAGCCTCCAGACTCCCCCAGGCCTCCAGACTCCCCCTGGCCTCCAGACTCCCCCTGGCCTCTAGCCTCCCCAGCCTCTAGACTCCCCAGCCTCTAGAATCCCCAGCATCTAGACTCCCCCTGGCCTCTAGACTCCCCAGCCTCTAGACTCGCCCTGGCCTCTAGACTCCCCAGCCTCTAGAATCCAAAGCCTCCAGACTCCCCCTGGCTTTCAGACTCCCCCCTGGCCTCTAGACCCCCCCAGCCTTTATTAACACACATGCTTTCC
>CM059319.1:10989866-10997366 GCA_030340685.1 Protosalanx chinensis
TCGACGCCCGGGGGTCACGAACCTGGTTGTTTTGCATTCCATGATACTGCAGAGCCTTTCGTACAGCACATATGCATTTAGCTGGCATAAGCACACTCTCTCTCTCTCTCTCTCTCTCTCTCTCTCTCTCTCACCACACACACACACACACACTCTCTCTCTCCCTCTCCCTCTCTCTCTCTCTCTCTCACACACACACTCTCTCTCTCTCTCACATACTCTCTCTCTCTCACACACACACTCTCTCTCTCTCTCACACACAACACACTATCTCTCTCAGACACAAACACACTTTCTCTCTCTCTCACACACACACACTCTCTCTCTCTCTCTCTCTCTCACACACACACTCTCTCTCTCTCGCTCTCTCTACCACACACACACACACACACACTTTCAGAAAAAAAACAAAGGCCTCTCTGGATTGCTTTACAGAAATGGCAGCATGTTGTAATTAAGTGCAGTGCAGGGTTGAAAGCATGTGGTTATGGTTGCAGATTAGGGCTGGTATTAGGTGTAATTATGAAACAGAGCAGTCTTCTCCGAGGAGAGTGTGTGTGTGTGTTGTGAATGATAATGTGCATGTGTGTGTGTGTGTGTGTTTAATATGCAGTGGAGGTAGTGCAACCTAGCTTGGGGAATTCTCTTGATCTGGGGAAAGAAATAAATTAAAAGGAAAATTACTCAGTAAGGTCCCTGAAGGAGTATCAGAAGCACACATTCACACACACACATACACACCTCTGTGCAGATGCATATCTACACACACCAGTCGCACAAAGCAAAGTAATTTCAGAAAGGTGTGTGTATCTGCCTGAGGAGAGACCCAGGGCCGGCAGAGGACGATATCAACTTGTTAAGATGTTGATTAAGATGCCGACCCCAGCAGACTCCATCATCGACTACATCTATGTTCTGCACTCTCCCACATCCAGGGCCACATCCAGGCCATGTGGAGCCCACATCCGGGGCCCTGTAGAGCCCACATCCAGGGCCCTGTAGAGCCCACATCCAGGGCCCTGTAGAGCCCACATACAGGGCCCTGTAGAGCCCACATCCAGGGCCCTGTGGAGCCCACATCCAGAGCCCTGTGGAGCCCACATCCAGAGACCCTCTCTCGGCCTTGTGAAACTCAGAACACCTTTCATTAACTTTTAATGATCCCGTCTCCGCTCCGCTGCGGAGGAAGTCTTCAAGGAGAACATTCCGGTCAAACCTGTGTTTACGGACTACCTGAGTTCTTAGTGTTACGGCTGAAAGGTTCACACACTCCAACAATGAAGAGGAGGATATGTCAGACCTGCGACCTGTTCCACCTTCCTCATCCTCCCTCCTCCTCTCTCCCTGTCAGTCACACGCCTGGCTCTGGTTCTCCTAAGCTGTGGACAGTGCTGAGGTAGCGCTGGTAGAAAGTTGAGCTGAGCGTGTTTTCACAACTGATGGGTGTGGAGTCTGAAGAGAGGGAACCTGAGCTGTGGCCTTCTCTTCACAGTGTCAAATAAAGCACAGAGAAACAGCCAAGGGCGCTTCCTCTGGCCCTCTCTCTCTCTCTCTCTCTCTCTCTGTCTCTGTCTCTGTCTCTCTCTCTCTCTTCTCTTCTCTCTCTCTCCCTCTCTCTCTTCCTTTCTATAGTTCTGTGTCGCCATCTCTCTCTCTCTCTCTCTCTCTGTATTTAACCGTCTATTTTCTATTCTTCTCTCTTTCTTCCGACCTGGCTCTTTGTCCTCCCCTTCTTGCTGCGTCCCCTTCCATTTCCCTCCCACCCTCCCTCCTCCTCTCCCCCCCCCCCCTCCTTTTCCACAGCGACACATTTCATCAGCGTTGAATCGGATGAGGATGATAAGTGTTGAGTAACTGTCTGATCTGTTATGGTGCTCATAGAAAGAGGATGGAAACTCATTATACTTCCTGTACACCTCCCCGACACACACACACACACACACACTAACACAGAAGCACACACAGAACAACACACACACACACAGTCTGTTTCTTGTTGTCGTATCCCTTCCTGATTCCAAGCCCTCTCTAAACCACACACTGATGAGTCTTGATGCCATTAGGTTGATCACAAGCGACAGCGATGAAAACGGATAATGAAAATCAATAAGGCAAGCTTCTCAAAGCCTGCAATTGTCAGGTTTTATAAATCCCTTTCTGGCTGAGAATGGGCTGCTTTCTTTTGCTTAGATTCACAGACACACACACACACCCACACACACACAGATGCACTAGAAACCAGAGGCATGCTGTTAGAGTTCTCTGCTGGCCTGAACGTTTGATACATTTGATTTCATGGAAATGTACGTGATGATCTGGCTGCCATTTTGTTTCATACTGAAAACAACCAACAACAAAAGTACTTCCTGTCCCAAAAAGTACTTCCTGTTCTTCACCTGTCTGTCTACTGCAGAGCAAATCTGTTCACTTCTGTCATCCATTACTGGATGGAGGAGTTTAGAATAAACAGCATGGTGAGTTCAAATCGAATCTGTACCCAATGTGTTTTAAACGCTACAGAACTTCTCACAATGGGCCTTTAAGACCAACCATGTTTGATTTGAACTGAGTCATGGCAGAACAGTGAGGGGAGATCGATTATCTTCCCTCAAAGCACATAAACAACCTCAGCGCTTCACAGTAGGCGAACGGATTCCACCTGAAGGCCTCTGAATAAAAGAAAAAAAGAGATAATTGAATAACAGAGAATACATGAGGCAGCTGTGTAATTGTGATGACACTCAGTATTTGTGTGTTCACATCACAGAGAACAACGCACAAACTTTATGCATTTCTGTTAGCGCTAAGGTCAAGTGTAAGTGGTCTCACCAAAACCAAAAACAATTTCACACTAACTTGGCCACCCAGCAGAGGTGGGAAACACACACTACTGGAAATGACAAAAGGCTGTTCCAGGATTGAATATGCCACTCTTCATAAGGACGCTCTGTAGCATCCCTCCATCTTCCTCCAGGGAAGGAAATAAAAGAACCACGCAAGGCCCCCCCCCCAAAAAAAGAACCCACACAGGCCCCCCCCCCCAAAACACCAACGCCTCGTCCAAAATATCAAGCAGTGATTTTTGAGATCACTGCGTCCATCTCTCTCCTGTCCCACCTGTCAATCACAGCTAGTGTCCCAGAAACAGGGCTGTGCTAAAATGCTACTCCATGCAGAAAACTCCATATCAGCCATGCAGGCTCATTCTGCTGAGAGCTCTTTGTCTAGAGCACATAAAAAAATCTTTAAAAAAAACTAAACAAACAACAACAATAAAAGTTCCTAGTGCCAGCTCCATTAGACATGACTGCAAGCTCAGACACTGTAAAAACCTCCTGTTAAAACTCTCTGACCACAGAGTCTAAATGATATCACAGCACTTGCCGCATGGCAAATAAAAGAGGCGTTCATTTGACTAAAGTGCGTTCTGGGTGAAGTCAGCAGGATGAACAGTCTGAGTGGATTTTACATTGTATTCATTTTTACTTTATTTTATTTTATTATTGTATGCCACATATATGTTCTATGTTTGCTCATTTCTGCCACAGTGAATTCTGTTTGTTAATGTTGCATAGCGAATAAACCCATTCTGATTCTGATTCAGGTTCAGGTGTGTATGTGTGTGTGTGTGTGTGTGCGTGTGAGGAATGTTCAGGGGTGGATCTAACATGTGGAAGCTGCAACACTTCTCTCCTGAAACAGAAGGTGAATCTGTTCCCACTCTGACAGACCTGAAGAGACCTGAGAGGAAGTCCTTAAAGTGCTGGTTTGATCTGTGTGGTTCTATTTCTGTGTTGTTCGATTTCTGTTTCATTAATTTTGCTGTAGCCCGTCAGTTTCCTGTACGTGCTGCTGAATTTAAGGTAAAACTGAGGTAAACTTGCCTCTTTTCATGGCCTGTTGATGTACTTCAGGAAGTGTATTCAGAATTTCCATCAGGGGTGGATCACTGGAAGTACTGCAAGCTTAGATAATAATATTTACTCATGATAGGTTTTCTAAATGTTGTTTCTTTGTTTTTGTTTAGTTTTTTTGCTCACTTAAGCAACATCTTTATGAACTTCTTTTATTAAAGTTTTTTATTTATTTGTTTACCCATGTGGTGTTAAATGTAACGCTCAACATAAAATATTCCAGTTAGTTGCCAAGCTGCTACAATAAGTCCCCGCCCCTTAGACATGAAGGCTTCTTTAAAGCTGGACTGAAAACAAACCCCAACACACACAAAAAAAAACTACAAAAATCTAACATTTGTTTGAAAAGAACAGAGATACACCCTCTGGTCAAAATCAATAATTCAATTCAAGTGCTTGTTCAGGCCACAAAGGTGCTAATAAGCAGAAATATGATGATGGTTACCCCTGAGGCTTACAGAGGGATGGTGCCACCAGGAGCTGGAATGAGCATTTAGTCATTTCTGCTTGGTCAATTTTTAATTTGACCAGATGTAATCATCCTCCTCTCTCTTCAAACTGATGAAAGCTCAGCAGTGGTTTGCACAGAGGGGCTGTAAAATGCATAAAATATTCACTCTAATACGTTTTGATTTAGACATACACCAGTACTGCTATCAAGTTGCCTTATCATAATATTTCACCAAGCTGTGCATATATATATAATTTTTTTGCTTTCCTCCTGCAGGATATTTTAGTAAGCCATCTGGGGAATTCATTTTTTCCTCTGTTCATCCAGAGTTACCAGTCAGTTTTATGATAGTTATATATACTGTAAGGGTATGTAAGATATACTGTAGGGGTATATAAAGATATACTGTAGAGTGTGTACACACACACACCAACACACACATGGACACACTCAGAATGTGTGTGAGAATGGTGTGTGTGTGAGAATGGTATTCTCACACCACACCGGTAGTTCACTAGGGAAATGGAATGTCTAATTAGACATCAAGTCACACATGCACGTACACACACCCACACACACACACACACACGTACACACACACACCCCGCAGGCTGCTCTTGGGGAGAAGTCCTTGCCTTTCATAGTTTCCTTTGTTACAGGGGGTGAGAAAGATCTGTATATCCTGAGACATACTAAAATACATGAGGTCACACTCACACACACACACACACAAACTCACTTACATACACACACATTCACACTCCCCTAGAACCCCCCCTTATTCTAGTCACGGACCCTCTTGACTTTAAGAGTCCCTACCCAAGGGTTGAAACAGGCACAGGCACACACACACACACACACAAAGGATCTGGGGTTAGTTTCTCTACCTGGGTATGAGCTCTCTAATCTTCTAATGCCCACAGTCCTCTGAGGACAGCCTATCCAGTCTCATTAAAGTGTGGAGAGAAGCTTAACTGGAGCGCAGTAGGACTTCCTCTGTCTCACTCCTCCCTCTCTCTCTCTCTCTGTTTCTCTTTTTCTCTCTCTGTTTCTCCCTCTCTCTCTCCGTTTCTCCCTCTCTCTCTCCGTTATCTTCCACTTTTCTCTGTTTCTCTCTCTCTCTGTGTCCCCCTCCTCTCTTTCCCTCTCCTCTCTGTTTCTCTCTGTTTCTCTCCCTCTCCTCCTGTATCTCACTTTCTATCTATCTTACTCTCCAAGCCTGCTGTCTTCTTCACTCTCTCTCTCTCTCTCTTCTTCCTCCTCACCCTCTGTTTTTATCCTTCTTATCTCCGCCCCATCACTTCTCATATCGAAAATCTGTAACTGTGCCGCCAACACACACACACGCACACCCACACACACACCCCACCCACACACACACACACACACACACACGCACGCACACACAGACACACAAACACATCCACACACAGACACACACCACACCAGCCACAGGGTTTTGTTCAGTGACGATTCACAGGTCTTCTAAAATGAACGTTGTACACTGACCATCGACCCCTAAAGCCACTGCTGGTCATCTGAGGCTGTGTCCGCTCGGACGCTCGGATCCAGAACACAGCCTCTCAAACTGAGGTGAACCATCCTGACATCCAGAGAGGATGAAACGCTCTCTGCTGCTTCCCCCCAGCCCAGCCTGATCTGAGAGAACATGGCTCCCTTTATTAATAACTTAAACCTCTGCTCTTAGTAATCCTCCATGTAGGACAGTGACTGTGCGTATTCAGGGTTTACACTGACATGAACAGTTTACCCAACATAGTCCAGATACGCTGTGCTGCCTTGGAACAGAACGATGAACAACTCAAGCTTTTCCCCCTTTCCAGTATGTTACTGCAGTACTCAGCTTGCTATTAGTGGTGACATCCGTCTCTCCCTCTCTCTGTCTCTCTCGCTCTCTCTCTCTCTCTCTCTGTCTCTCTGTCTCTCTCTCTCTCTCTCTGTCTCTCTCTCTCTCCCCCCCCCTCTCTCTCCCTCTCTCTCTCTCTCTCTCTCTCTGACTCTCTTCTCTCCCTCTCTCCCTTTCCTCCAACTCCCTCTCTTACCATGAGTGGACCACTTCTAACCCACTAGTCTTCATTACAACCTCTCATGGTCCCCTCTCCAGCCCCCCCCCCCCCTCCTCTGCTCCCCCTGCCCTTGCATGTCCTCCAGGGTTAGAGCTGTTTGTCTTTTGATGTCTGGACGTCCAGGCTCCAAGACACCCAGCAGAGCCCCTGTCCCTGGAGGGAGGCTGCCCACAGACAGGCCAGGTCTCCTGGGTCGCCAACCAGCCTCCGCCCCCTCCTGACCTCCCCCTCACCACCCCCCACCCCCCCCCCTCTCTCTCTCTCTCTCTCAGCCAGGTCCACAATGGGGTCTGATGCATTACCAAGATGAAAGAGACGCTTATTGATATTGTTATTCCTTTTTAGTTGAATTGCGGTCAATAACACAGCTAAATCAGGACCCATCTGTCTTGTTTGGAAGAGGTGGGGGGGGGGGGGATGAGAGGAGATACTGTTGATGGCCACAGGAGGAGGAAGAGGAGCGGGGAGGAGAATAATATGGTGTGTGTGTGTGTGTGTGTGTGTGAGGGAGGGAGGGTGGGTGGGGGGGAGAACTTGCGGTGTGTGTGAGGGAAGGGGGGGAGGGGGAGCTCCCAGGATTCTCAGTGTTTCATTGGCTGTGGAGCAGAACAGAACTATAGACAGGTCATGATAATAGATGTCTTGGAATATGTACGGTGTCAAAAATGAAATTGAGAAAATGTAAGATGAGTCTCATTTGAATTATGGCAGCCGTGTAAAAATCACAGGCCTTGTCTCCTCGCCAGAGGAGCCAGTACAGGGAGGAGAAATGGATGACATGCAGAGATTCAAACGTCACTACAGAAGATTGATTTGGGTTTTTTGGGAAGTGCAAAATATCGCTGAGTAACTCAGGTCTGCCCCCCCAGACACCCAGGTCTCCCCCCCAGACCCCAGGTCTTGCCCCCCCCCCCAGACCCCCAGTTCTGCCCCCCCCCCAGACCCCCCCCCCCCCCAGGTCTGCCCCCCCAGACCCCCAGATCTGCCCCCCCCCCAGTCTGCCCCCTAGGTCTGCCCCCCAGGTCTGCCCCCCCAGGTCTGCCCCCTC
>CM059319.1:10998953-11049836 GCA_030340685.1 Protosalanx chinensis
CAGGCCGTCTTCTCTCTCTCATTCTCTCCATCCCTCACTCTCTGCCTCTCCCCCCTCTCTCCCTCTCTCTTCCCTCTCTCTCTAACTCAACTAGGGGGAAGGAGGGGGGTGGGGTGGTGAGGGGGGTGGGGTGGTGGAGGTCGAAAGGCCTCAATGAAGCAAAGTAATGAGAGGCTTTATGTAGTTGGAAACAGAAGAAATACAAAACTAACCGAGCCAAAGGCTCCTGTGGGGATTAAGACCCCCGGTAGGTGAACTTTGACCTGCTGGATTAGTCCCAGGAGCTGAGGGCATCCACCCCCCGCCCTGCCATCCCCCCCCCCACCCCCCTGAGCGGGCACACAGACGCGTTCAGAGCCGATCAGGGATTCCTGTGAGGTGGCCAATGAGCAAAGCCAAAAGCTACAAAAGAGGCGATTTATCCAGCAGACACAGACAAGCACATGACGAAATCTGAAGAGACGCCGAGCGTTTCCAGAAGCTTCTGAAAACGAAGCAGTAGCTTTAAAATTTTATATTCAGTCATTTATCAGACGCTCTTACCCAGAGTGACTTACAGTAAGTACAGGGACATTCTCCCATGAGACAAGTAGGTGTGAAGTGCGTTGCCCAAGAACACAATGTCATGTTGGCACGCCTCGGGATTCGAACTGGCAACCTTCTGATTCAGAGATGGCATTGGCACAATCTCACCCTGTGGGGCCTTTTATTCAGGGACTTCCTGCTGTTTCATGAGGATCCTAAAAGCGGAGAACATTAGCATCAAACCTCTGGATCCTGTCTGGGAATAGAAAGTCATCTTCGTCCAGAACGGCTTCATGCAACTGAGGTTCAGTGCTTTGAAAATCTGCGTCCAGCCTTGTCTTATAAAGTCCCTGCTTGTGAATACACCCCCCCCCCCCTCCCCCCTCCACACTTCCAGAAGAACCTTCTGCTTGAGCTTAGAAATATGAAGACAAGATGCACAAGAGGCCTGGCAAAGGTTTTATAGGCAGGCACTCTGGGGACAACTAGCCGTGGGGTCCCTGGGGTCCTTCAGATGACTAAGATACCTTCTGCTAACTCTACAGAGAGCTGACTTCAAACAGGAGAGGAATCCCAGCCTCTGTGGTGGAGGAAGATAGCAGTTTATAAAGGAAACCTACTGATGGCTGAATGGGGGGAGAACCTTCCAGACACAGTTCCTTAGTGCTGCATGTTTGCGCTAAAAGCGTGTTTAAGGGGGGGGTGGGGGAGAAATCACAGAAGGCCGTGATTTACAACCTTCCCCAAACATATGCAAGCTCACTCACAGGGTTTCATCAATCAAAACACACACCACACCACACACACACACACAGACAGACACACAGCCAGACAGACACAACACACACACGTCTTTCCCTGATTGGGAATCGATCAGATCATGAAGCTAAGGTGTTTTGGCTCCTGGCTTCCCAGCGGTGTTCGTGTGCAGGAATCTCTTAGACCTAATATCCTGTTTATATGCACTTGACTTGTATTGATTTCCCCTTTACCTTCCTGGGTGGGGAGGCTCTGCAGGAAGCTCGTCCAGCAAAGCGCCAATCCAGCTAATAGTCTGTTTAAAAGGGGTTTGCAGGAGTCAATCTGCGCTCAGGGCAGGGCATTCACTACAGCTAGAAAGCCTCTTTCTCTCTGTCTTTAGCAGCCAGAGGTCTGTCAGACACCTGAAAGGAGAGAAAGACCAGAGAGAGAGAGAGAGGTAGACAGATGCAGACAGAGAGAGAGAGAGGTAGACAGATGCAGACAGAGAAGAGAGAGAGAATGGGAGAGAGTGAGAGACAGACAGAGAGAGAGGCAGACAGAGAGAGAGAGAAAATGGAGAGAGGAGGATGCAACAAAGCAGCTTGGAACAGAGCAGGAGAAGTGTTTAGTGTGAGGTCAGAGGAATCACAGCAGAATAGAACAGTGGTGTTTAAAGCAGGTGCCATCCAGGGCCAAGAGGGTGCAGCTTTTCACCCCAACCAAGCAACTACACCTGCTGATTTCATTAAGTAGAGAAACTTGTCAGTGAAATCAGCTAGTGTAGTAGTTGCTTTGGCTGAAGTGGAAAACATGGACCCTCTTGGTCCTCGATGGCACCAGTTTAACGCCACTGGAATAGAACAAAAAGAGATTCAAACGCTTGCTGTGTTAAAGTGCCGTTGGTAATTGACAGGAGCGTTAGTGGAAACGCCTGTTAGGGACACATCCATCCCACAGCTCTGACCTCACACAGAGTTCACTGCTGCACACTGGTTATTCACTTTACTACAGCCTGGCTGAAGAGCAGGGGTTTACTTCCTGTTCTTTATTCATAAAACCATCCATTAATCACAGGGTCAATATGCTCAGATCAGGCAGGGTGTGTTTGCATGATTCTTACCAGAGACCCACCCAGGGACCCTCTCCACACCAAGCCCTGTTTACCCACCTGAGAGGATCCATTTAGATAGCAAACACCCCCCCTGGTATGGCTTTAATCACCATCCAAACCGCTCTGTCGAACCCCTCCGTGAGAGACTGTACGCTTGGTGACCTTTGACAAGGTGTCAAAAGTTGAACGGATTTATGTCTTTTTTTCAGGTTTGAACTCAACAAAGAATTAAAAAATAATTTCGTTCGGTGCTCTGTGAGTTCTGAAGCGTTCCAATCTTAAACGTTGCCGTCGGTAATCTTGGATGAGAGTATAGAGTTGGTGTCATTTTCTTCCAGAGAGAGTGACAGACAGACAGATGGACACATCTAACCCTTCAGCGAGGGGACACAGAGAAGAGCGGTGTCACACGATGACAGGAGATGAACCAGGTTCTGCCCCCCGCTCACTGTTACCCCTCATCACCCTGTCCACCCTGGGACAGGACGCCATTTTCAGACGGCGTTCTGAGCTGATGATGATGAGAGGCAGAACACGATAACAGACAACTGGTAAATCCTATACGACTCTTCATGTATCCAATCATCTCCCTCTCTAATAGTAATTCCAGGAAGGATCAGAGATGACCCCCGTCTGTGTCACTTTGCTGCTGAATATCAGACCATCATGTCCTATTTTCCCCTTATTTGATCAATACAACCAAAGCTTCTCACCGTGATGAGAAATAGATTTAGTTGCTTGGCTAAATATGTGCACGGTTAAGATAAAGCAATAGTACTGTATAATGAAAATAGCCATTTCCCAACCTGTCGAACGGCTATTTATTCTTGAGAACATTGAGCTCTTCCTCTGAAGACTAAGAGCAGAGTGCAACAAGTTAGTGATGAACATGCAGTCTGGGGAAGATTCCAGAATCTGACAGTACAGAAGCTGAATCAAGTGCAGTGAGGCTGTGAGGAAACCTTCCTACCTTCCTGACATGCTATGTTGTGTTTTTGCCAGTGCTGTGTTTTGATTGTGCTGTGTTTTGATTGTGCTGTGTATTGATTGTGCTGTGTATTGATTGTGCTGTGGTTTTGCCAGTGCTGTGCCTTAAACTCCTGCCTATGCGGTCGTCTCTTAGGGCAGAAGAAAAGAGTCCATGGAGTGTCTTCTAGTTCTGTACTTCTCCTCTGATGAAAACATGAGTCAGCCCAGTTCTACAGAACACTTCCCTGTTCTTTGTTTGTATAATGACCACCAAGTGCAGATGATTACCCCACCCCCCCGTTACAGGAACAAGCTGGTGTGCGATCCCTCTACCATGCTAAAGGACAAGCCATTAGCAGTAAACAACGATAATGCAACCTTCTCTATCTGGACTGGTCTGTCTTTGTAGCTTACATTTGTGTGACTGCTTAGCAACAATATATTAACATCTAACATGCTGCTTTGAAAAACAGACATCGTCACAGCCTGGGTTAATGCAACCGGATTCTGAAACACAAACAGGTAAGAGAGCGTCTAATGGGGGGAGAGAGAGAGGGGGGGGATGAAAGAGAAACAAACTCTGACGCACTCTTCATCGCTACTTCACAGCTTCTGTTTACCTGGAAAACACAGCAGCTATAAACCAGGCGGAGCGATGCGTCTGTCAATAAAACCCAGAGCAGGGGAGGAGAGATGCCCAAGACAAAACCCCCACACACCCCCTCTCCTCTCACCCCTCCTTCTCTCACCCCTCATCCTCTCTCCTCTCACACCCTCATCCTCTCTCCTCTCACCCCTCATCCTCTCACCCCTCATCCTCTATCCTCTCACCCCTCATCGTCTCTCCTCTCACCCCTCATCGTTTCTCCTCTCACCCCTCATCCTCTCTCCTCTCACCCCTCATCCTCTCTCCTCTCACCCCATCATCCTCTCTCCTCTCACCCCTCATCCTCTCTCCTCTCACCCCTCATCCTCTCTCCTCCTCCCCCCAGTGGAAACACCATCAGGGAAGACCCAGAACACCCCACCCCTGTGTCGGTGTCTCTCTTCTGGGCTCTCTCCTCAAGGCTCCCCCTGTGTATCAGCACCGACAGATCCAGGATCCTGCCATCCCCGGCTTATTCAATCAGTGTGATAGTGATCAGCACAGATAACAGCTGCTCTGTGGTCAGATCTGCTGACGTCACCTCCATTGCCCGATCTCAGCCAAGCTTAACCACGGCAACCAGAGACCGAATGGTTTACGCCAGCATTGGGAAAGCACTTGCGGTGTGTGTGTGTGTCTGTATGTACGTGTGTGCTTGTGTGTCTGTGTAGGTCTGTTTGTGTGTGTGCCAAGGATGGAAATTAACACCCGCCACACGCCATTTGCGGGTGGATTTGTATGGTGGCGGGTGAATTGTGTCACTTCTCCCGCCACTGTGTCGGGTAATACTTTCCAGTCAGGTCCGATCAAATTTACATATTTAATAAGGTGAATACATTTGTCATACGGCGCTGCACAGTTCCACAACCATTACTGTCAACATCCGGCCCCCTTCTTCTTCTACGCCTCTTTTGCTGAACTGCGACTGTCAACATCCGGGCCGGTAACCATAGAGATAAAAAGCCGGTATCAACATTCATTATAGTACGCTAGGCTACGACATAAAAAGACATATAAAGAAATAACTATTACAGAAAGCAATGTTGCGTTTCCTCACCCGGAGGAAAGAGAATAGCCGAGGAAAGTGTAGGCCAGGTACAGGTGGCGGATGTCAACGCCAAAAAGAAGCGTTGTTTTAATGAGAGATGGCGAACATCAGACAGTGGACAACACCGTGAATGGCTGGTGTTTGACGGGACGAGCCAGACAATGTTCTGTGCTCTATGCCGTAAACATGCTTCGGATGGCCACAGGTCTAATAGTTTTGTGAGTGGGACACAAAACTTAAAATTGGAAGCCGTGAAGGACCACGAGTCCTCAAAAAGTCACCTTCACATTGTTCAATGTGTTTTGCACTTATTAAGTCATTGTTTCTTGTTCTTGTTTCTTCATGGTCTGTTTTCAAATGTTTAATTTCGTAACACCTTTGAAATAAACGTGACTTAACATGGCAGATACCTGTGTATTGTTTATCATATGCGGTAAGAGTGTAACATTTTCAACTCAGTTCCTTGATAGATGGAAAATATTATGTGTATGAAAAACGCTTTTCTCGTCTATTGTTACTATTATATTGTTTAAAATGTACGCATATATTAAAAAATATATAGCGTATAAAAGTGGCTGGTAAAAAAGTTGAGTGGCTGGTAGATTTTTAAATGCTTTGGCTGGTGGACAAAAAAGTTCATTTCCATCTCTGGTGTGTGCGCATGTCTGTGCAAGTCTGTCTGTGTGTGTCTGTGCAGGTCTGTGTGTGTGTCTGTGCAGGTCTGTGTGTGTGTTGTGTGTGTGTGTGTGTGTGTGTGTGTCTGTGTATGTGTGTGTGTTTGTGTGTGTGTGTAGGTCTGTGTGTGTGTGTGTGTGTGTTGTCTCCAAGGGTGTCAAGTGAAAATGACAAAACAACATCCAGGGAACAGGGAGTGGCTGTAATAAATCGTTTTGCTGCATAATAACTTCTATCTTCTCATTTCTTAAGGGGTTCTGAAAACAATATTTGAATGTCATCGCTTCAGTTTTTTTTCCTGTATTGGTAGGTGCTCCTGGTGGACTAGTCTGTGTGTGTGGTGTGTGTGGTTGTGTGTGGTGTGTGTGTGTAGTACTACAGTAAAGCCAGGGGATAGAGGACAGGTAGTTCATTATGGAGTCAGGAGGCTTTGGGCTCGCCACAGATGCTGGGCTTTAATGGTGGCTGGGCCTACTGGGGGAGCTGGAAGCCAGGGGCTTGATTAAGCACCAGTCCCACTGTAGGGAGGCCTAAGTGGGGCCGCATCACAGAGCCTCCTCCCCCTATGCAGCCCTGCTCTCACGACCCTCCCTCCTCCAGGGGTGCCTCTGAGAGGGGGGGGAGGGAGGAAGGGAGGGCAGAAGGCAGACTTGAGAAAAGAGGGGGAAAAGAGTTGGAAATAATGAGACAGCGAAAACGAAGAGATACGTGGCAGAAAGTTCAGTCTTGTCAAAACCAAGAACGGCACAGCAGAAAAAAAAGGAACGAGAGACGAATTAAAGACAGTGGGAAGGTGCACAGAGGGGAGAGGGAGAGAGAGAGACAGAGAGACAGAGAGAGAGAGAGAGAGACAGAGAGAGAGAGAGAGAGACAGAGAGAGAGACAGAGAGACAAAGAGACAGAGAAAGAAACCTTGGTGAGTTGGTCAGGGGACTGGTCTGGCTGTGACCGGCCGGTCTGGTCTTCCTCCCCAGCCATCCTGGGAGCTGAGAGGGAGAGAGAAGAGGAGAGCACCACAGCCCCCTCCGGACCAGGCGTAGAAGATGGGTTTCTCCTTGACAGGACTGTGGTGGGTTGGAGGAGGAGGGGGCTGGGCAGGGGGTCACCATGTAGATTACATTAATATTCCTTCATCCAACTTTTCATTTCATCTTTCATTATTAATAAATCCTTTCAGTCTGCTGTTATCCGTCACGTCAGTTTAGTTTTTCTAATCTCTCCTTTTCTCTCTCTGCTGAGGTAATCGCAGAGACCTCCAATCCCCCCCCCCCCCCCCCCGCCCCCCCACGATAAGGCAATAAGATGTTTCAATAATTCAGGGAGCAATTTGACGGCATTCTGCTTTAACAGGCGTGAGAGTGTGGCCAGAGGAGGAAGAAATCCCCAGAGAGGCCATGAGGCAGAGAGGGGAAGCAACATGGAGGACAGGGCAGGGGGGGAATATTGATTTGCATACAGAAGAACGTGGTACCTTAGATCAAATGAGATTTATTTACCCTAATGACATCAATGATGAGGGGGTTAGAGGGGAGGGGGGGATGGCTGCATGGACACACACACAGTAACACACACCCACACACACACACACACACACAAACACAGCGAGTTCATTTTTCTGAATGTTGCAGCTCTGTGTTTAGAGTCCTGATCCTCCTGCAGTTTGTTACTTTCCTTTAAGGCCACAGCTAGCATCAGTCCACAGCATCACATCCCTCCTCTAGACAAACACACTCAGAGGAGGAAGAGGAGGAGAGGAAGATGAGGAGAGATGGGTGACGTGAGGGTGGGTTAGCCCTAAATCAGTGAGATGGTAATGGTGTGGTGAGGAGGGGGCGGAAAGGTAATATTATTATTAATAAAAATATCACACATTATTAGTAAGGTGACTATTGCACTCGAAGTGCTACAGTACAGTCAAAATTTGACTGAATAAATATGGAATAGCATTAAGAACTGACCATAAAATTAATAATGTTAAATACTCATTAAAAAGTAAATCTAGGTTTTTAGTAGATAGGTTTCGTACAGAAAGTCGTTGCACAGCACTTTATTCACCTCTTAATGATTTTCCCAACGCCCCCCTCGCTCCCCTCCCTCCTCGCCTCCCTCGATCTTCAACCCTCTTACAAACTGTTAATTAGCAAGGCGTGTGTGTGTGCTGGTGGGGGTGAGAGAAGAGGGGTGAGGGAGAGGGGTGAGGGAGAGTGATACTCTGCATGAGAGGAGGAGGCACCACAAGAGGGCATGAGCCTGGTGCTGCAACAGGACTGCAGAGGAACCTTCCCTGCGTCCTCACCAGAGGAACCTTCCCTGCGTCCTCACCAGAGGAACCTTTCCTGCGTCCTCACCAGAGGAACCTTTCCTGCGTCCTCACCAGAGGAACCTTCCCCTCGTCCTCACCAGAGGAACCTTTCCTGCGTCCTCAGCAGAGGAACCTTCCCTGTGTCCTCACCAGAGGAACCTTCCCCGTGTTCTCAGCAGAGGAACCCTCCCTGTGTCCTCACCAGAGGAACCTTCCCTGCGTCCTCAGCAGATGAACCTTCCCTGCGTCCTCAGCAGAGGAACCTTCCGGAGGTGCCAATCACTCCAAATTAAAAGTGCAAATGAACGTCTCACGCTCTAACGCGTAATTAGAGCCTTGATTCGACAGCGGAGCGTGAAGAATCTGGAGAGGAAGAGAGGAGAGCGCGCACACACATGCTCACACACACTGACACACGCTCATACACACACACCGTTGACTACAGTGGTATGTCTGGATTTTGAACACAGCAGTAGGTCCTCAGGGTGTTGAGATACGCTGCTTCACTCAACACCTCCACATCACAACTCCATCCATGGTTAACCCCCCCCCCTTTCTCTCTCTCTCTTCTTTTCTGGAGAGAAGGAACACCAGGCAGAGAACATCTCCACCTCAGCCTCCCTGGCCTCTAAGGGAAGAGTTAGCCTCCACCTCAGCCTCACTAAGCCTCCCTGGTCTCTTAGGGATGAGTACAGCCTCCACCTCAGGCTCCCTGGCCTCTAAAGGAAGAGTCTGGCCTCCACCTCAGCCTCCCTGGCCTCTAAGGGAAGAGTCTGGCCTCCACCTCAGCCTCTTCACTCAAACCTAATTCCAAATCTGGCTGCATTATTCAGTAAGCAGAGCTGTACAGGAAGTCTTCTCCAGCCTGCTGGGTTACACAGTATAATTAACTCTCTGTACACACGTGCAGTATTCACCCAATGCTCGTATCAATTTGGAAATCCATCTCAAACAGGCTGAGATAGCTGTGTTCTGTAAGGTCTATAGTGTCTCCTGCTTTTACACAGCGTATAAACATCATCACCAGAATGGTTCGACTCAAGTGGCAGCTGACTCTGTCCGGAACTCCAGGTCTGTCGTATGTCCCTCCTCCTATTCTGCTGCAGCTCGCTCTCTCTCACACGCAGTCAAATCAACAGACGGCAAAACGCCAGCGTTTTCATTTGTGATTGCCGCGGTGCGCCTTGACAACAGAGGGCCTGAGAAGAAAGGAACGCTGATTAGGAAATGCTGGGTTAGATTTGTGCAGCGGTTTCCTGTTTACACAGAGCTCATTCAGAAGCACTCTGAAGAAGACCCTACGACAACGGTAATGTTATTGAGGTGAAGATTGGATGATACCAGAGATGTGTTGAGGAGCTTTGTGTTCAGATAGGATGGTTCAAGGCAGAGGACCACCAGGTAAAGGAGACTGAAACGAGCTCCGTTATATTATTACGGCTGAATCTGTCCAGAGGTTCAACGCATTAACATTTTAATCCAGGAAAGGAGATATAAGATATGCAAACACATCCAGGCAGGTTATCGACAAGGGTGTGTGTGTGTGAGAGAGAGAGGTAGGTGTGTGTGTGTGTGTGCGTGAGAGAGAGAGAGAGAGAGAGAGAGAGAGAGAGAGAGAGAGAGAGAGAGAGAGAGAGAGAGAGAAGAGAGAGAGAGAGAGAGAGAGAGAGAAGAGACAGGTGCGTTTGTGTGTGTGTATGTACGTGTGTGGTGTGTGGGAGGGTTTAGGGGGATTGGCCATTGTTGACTTTGCCATGAACTTGCAAAGCCTCCTTCCTCAAACAGCTGGCAGCATCATCATCACATATCACAGTGGAAAATCAGGCAGACAATGATGGCAGATATATATCACTCGTCCTCCTCATCCCCCCTTCCTCCCTCTTCATCCCTCTCGCTTGAAGCAGGAATCTTCACCTGCGCAGTTGAACCAGTTCTCGTTCAAGGTGCTTCTCATAACTCCTATTTTGGGGCTTGTGTGCTGCTGTTCCACAGCTGCCTGGTTCAGGTTTTAGAGCTCCTCCTCCTCCTGAAGGTTGCCGTGGTGCTATAATGGGTTCTAACTTGAGCTGGCACACCGGCCTGGTCACCAAGGAGACTTCACCACAGCAGCTTTCTGCTTTTAATATAACCTCCATGTGGTGTATCGAGCAGCTGCAAGCGTTTGTGAATTCACAATGTGAATCCAGTCGCTGTGGATGAAGATCAAACTGCGATTGGTGAGCTCAGACAGACAGATGGACGGACAGACAGACAGACTGATGGACAGAAGAAATACTTGGCAAATGCAGGGATATGAAGAAGAAAAAAAGAAGTAAAGTAAAGTGAGCCGTAAAGTTTCGTGGCCAAACATTACAACACCATCGATCTTCACCGCACACATGCAGCCTCCCAGAGTGCAGCACATCCACCTCAGAATCATCGCGACAACCCGCCGCAAGATCGTCGCGACAACCCACCGCAGGGTCGTCAAGACAACCCACCGCAAGGTCGTCAAGACAACCCACCGCAGGGTCGTCAAGACAACCCACCGCAGGGTCGTCAAGACAACCCACCCAGATGCTGTGTTTCTAGCTGACTGCCATCTCCTGACGCCTCGCTGAGGATGACAGGAAGCGGCAGAAGCTGCCCTCTTCTTCTTCACACACTCTGTTTTCTCACTCTCTTCTCCCATCTGCTCACATCTGCTCTCCTCCCCTCCCTCTCTCCCTCCCTCCCTCCCTCCCTCCCCCCCTCCCTCCCTTCCTCTCTCCCTCCCTTCCCCCCCCTCCCTCCCTCTCTCAGTGTCTGGAGTGAAACTGTTTTACTCTTCTTTGGAGTGTTTTCTCAGGTTGTCATGGTTTTTTAACAAGCTCCACTCGCTCCTCGCTCCCCCGTACTGCTGTGGGCTTCCTGTCTGTGCTCTGACATGGAGAGTCCACTGTGTGAGTGAGAGAGAGAGAGAGAGCAAGAGAGAGAGAGAGATCGAGATCGAGATCGAGAGAGAGAGAGAGAGAGAGAGAGAGAGAGAGAGAGAGAGAGAGAGAGAGAGAGAGAGAGAGAGAGAGAGAGAGAGAGAGAGAGAGAGAGAGAGAGATCGAGAGAGAGAGAGAGAGAGGAGTGAAAGAGAGAAGAAATACACATGGAAAGGAAATAAATTAAGTTCCAACAGTGGAGAGAGAATAAAACAGAAAGAGAAAATGTGGGCATGAAGGTTTAACTACTTGATCTTAATCAATAATCTGTGTTTTTAGTGGAGTCCCCTTCACCACTATGTTGTTAATGATACTGCATAAAGGATTAGCACAGTAAGAATCCTAACCCACGGTCCCCACAATGTTGGTACATGAAAACATCCCACACACACACACACACACACACACACACACACACACGTGTCACTGTATGATTCCCATGTTCTGTTGTTCCACTGCAGTTGAGTTGGCAGGTCAAGTGCTGCATTAACTTGTTTCTGTTCAAGTCCTTCAAACATGATTTGTCTTGATAAAAATATATATTTTTATTTAAATCCACTTACCTTATCCCCCCCCACCCCCCCTTAGGAAAAGGAAAAAAGGTTGAGGGAACAATCTCCAGTCCAGTCCGGTGAAATGTGCGTTATTGAACGTAGGTAGAAATGGCAGCGCTATGACCAATGAGCTGTGTGGAGATGTGTGGGACAGGTTTGGTTCTGCAGAGAACATTGGAAGCCTCAGAATTCAAGCTGGAATGAAAGGGAAACCAACATGGCCTCCAGTAATGTCTCTTCTTCATGGAAACATAGGTTTCCTCTCCAGGAGTTTGTCATTGATATGCTGCCTGGTTTTTAACTCAGTTAATAAAATTGCCTGGATTCCAGAATAAGGACACCACTAAGCTAGACATATCTACTGATAAATCCTGAATGAATAATAACAAATAAATGGAAGAAGAGAGAGTTAAGATGGAGGAATATGTGGAAAAATGGGCCTGGGGCTAAAGATGAAATTGTAAAAATCAACTAAAGTCTTTGAGGAAAGGGTTCGGTATAAATTATGGCAATGCAATTTTCATCATCAGCTTGAATAATATAATCATCATCTCAATCATCATCATCATCATCATCTCGTACTAATTTGAACGCCACAAATCACTCTGAACCTGAAAAAAAAGAAGAAAATGAATCGACTGAAGGACTGAAATCTCAAGAAAAAACAAATTGGACACCCGAGGTACTTCTGGAAGGTTCTACCCCCCCCCCCCTAGTCTGAGCACGCACGGTGTTCTAACCCGTCTCCCCTTACACCAACATCGGAAGGCTCACAGAAGATAAGAAATGCATGCAATGCATGATAATGTGAAACAGGAATGGCCTTTTCAACAGAAGCAGCATGATAGTAGAAAGTGCATGGCCCGCCTGCATTCTCATTTACTACCTGAATGTCGGCCCACTCAGACCACCGGGCAATTTCAGCTGCAATCTCCAAGATGGCCCAAACACACCTGGGCTCATACCCCAACCGAAAACAGCAATATAAAACCAAATGGAGAACCCCATAGTGTTACTCTCAAACTACACAAGATAGACAGTGTCCCGCCTCTACAAAATAAGCATCACCATGTCCACTTCCATCAGGACGTGGGCCTCCATCCGGATCGACGACGCCCAATGGGACCGTCTGATCTCATGGATGAAGCGACACCTGAATGTGCTTTGGCAGGTCACCTGCAAACTGAAAGCATAATACAGATTCTCTTTTCCCTCAAAGTCCCATCCGAGGCTAGAGAACGTCCCTCAAAGTCCCATCCGAGGCTGGAGAAACGTCCCTCAAAGTCCCATCCGAGGCTGGAGAAACGTCCCTCAAAATCCCATCCGAGGCTAGAGAAACGTCCCTCAAAGTCCCATCCAGGGCTGGAGAAACGTCCCTCAAAGTTCCATCCAAGGCTAGAGAAACGTCCCTCAAAGTCCCATCCAGGGCTAAATAAAAAGCTTGTTTTCCTGGCATCACCTCAACCTCTTCCGGCCCCAACGTCCAGAATATTTAGCACATAACGATCCCTCAATGGCTCCTAGGGTTCGTTGTGTTTGGCATCGGTGAGATCTTAGAGGGCTGCATCAGCGTCTATCGCTGTTTCCTGGTCCAGAGGTCCTGGTCATATCGTGCAAATGATATTCCAGTGGTCCTGGACATAACTGTTAGTTCTCACCTCTAATGCACACTGACACAGCAGACATTCAGAGCCCTTTCTCATCAAATCCTGGGTTAGCCAAAGTGCAGAAACACATAGCAGAGCTCCGCTGCTTACAAGCCTTCACACAGTTCCCAGTGACGTGGCAGAATCACAGACAAAGTCCAACCAAAACCAATGTTTCTGGGAGCTGGACGGACATAAAAAACACGCTGGAATAACAATGTCGAGCCCCCGAATGTGTAAAAAAACACGGAGGCAGAATGACCTCTGATCGGCCCTGAAGAAGATCGGACGATTCTGGGAGCAACAAACGACTTCTGTCCCGGGAGAATGTTTCTAGATTTCTCAAGAGGACATAAATATACAGAGAGAGGCCTCTGTTGGAAGCTGAGACGCACTTTCAGTCTGATAAACATTCTCTCCTTCTGGGTTAAGAGTCCAAACTGACTATGTGAAGTAACACAGATACCATGTTGAGGATTAAACACATCAGCTGCTCTCGTGATCTTCACTGCCATCTTGCCACAATCCAATATTCTGTTTAAATTCTACAGCATTATCGTTGAACTATTTTCGATAAATTGATCAAAATCATCTTCAGCCAAAATGAAAGTTTCCCAAAGGGCATTTAATGCAAATACATTGTCACATTAAAATACTAATACATATGATACTGTATAATAACAAAATTCAAGGCGTGCATGTTGCACAACAGGGTGAAGCAAGACAAACTCATTTTCTTTCGCTATATTGGAAAGCTTCTTGGAGCGTGAGGACCTGAAGGTATAAGGCATTTACAAGTTTGCTGTGTATGACTTTATTCTAGATCTGTCCATCTTTGAGGGAGGTGAAGAAAGAGGAGACAGGGGGAGAGAGAGGGATTGAAGTAGCAATCAAGAGACTAAGAAAGAGAGGAGGTTGTGAGAGGGGGGGGTTGAGGTAGCAAGCAAAAGGGACAAAAAGAGAGAGGGAGAGAGAGAGAGAGAAAAGAGAGAGGCAGGTGTGATATGTGAAGTCAGCCTGTTAATACGTTATGCATGGAAAATGAAACGTGCTCATGCGAACTGAAATCTTCCACCAGCAGAATTAACCGGCACTGTCGACACCGCCGATCCTTTCCCTTCCTTTATCATTCAAGTCACATTCTGCACGTCCACCGGGCAAAAACACAGATGGAAAAGTAGGAACTGGACATCTGTGCATGTGCAGCATGACAAGTCAGGTTAGGGATGATGTCTGTGTCTGGTTCCTGGTCTCAGTTCCTGGCCCCTGGTCTCTACACCAGGCAGTCCCTTGTCCTGGTCCCTGTACCCCTGCTCCTGGCCCCTGGTCCCTGTACCCCTGCTCCTGGCCCCTGGTCCCTGTACCCCTGCTCCTGGCCCCTGGGTTCCCAGCCTCTGCACAGACACCAGGCACAGTCTCTCACCCTTGGCTTCCTTCTTCTCCAGGATCCTGGTGTTTTCAGTCTGTGACTTGCAGAGCGGACGTGCTCCATTGTGATTTTCAGGGTGTGGTGCTAAACCCACTGTCACCACGGTTACTCTGGACCATTGTGCCAGTGTTCCTTCACCCCCCCCCCCCCCGCCACCCCCTCACCCATTTCCTCTGCAAAACCCCCTTCCCACCACACACACAGCCTCTCCTGATAAGACCAGCTACTGATACTGTGTCACTGTTCTTGCCTGGAGATAAACAAATAAGTGTATGACCCACGAGCCAATCAGTGGCTTTCTCCCCGTGAGGGACAGACCTCTGGACGAATCACAGGCCAATCAGAGATGACAGTGGGTGGGTCTCAGGCAGGAAGCAAAGCTGCCCTCTATTCCCGCTTGTTCCAAACCTTTCTCACAGATGACAATGGAAAAAGCAGGAAGTGTATCGTAAACGTTCTTGGAACATTTCAGGGGAAAGAGATCTTAAGAGCTTGACTAGGAGTTTTTTCAGCCAGGTTTTCAATGTCAGAAGCTGTAGGTGAACTCAGAAGGCTTCTGCAGTGTATAGATTAACATCTCAGGGGTTTGAACTCAAGCTGCTTGTCCTCGTATTGTGAGTTCTACAGGAAGTGGTCACAGTCATCACAGCATGGTGTGTTTGGACAACAGCTGTTTGACTGTGTTTTTCTGTGTCTGTGTGCGTCTGTGTGTGTGTGTGTGTGTATGTGTACATCTGAAAGAGCCATTCAAGTGTGTGTGGGTGTGTGCGTGTGTGTTGGATGTTGTGAGCTGGAACAACAGTGTGCATGTTGCGTGTTTGTGTTAACATATTCAGGCCCCAGAGAAAAGAGGTGAGGTGATTTGCAGAGTTCTTGCAGACTCCTGCCTAGCTAAGGTCAAGAGGTCAACAGAGAGACACAGCAACATAAAAACATAGAGGTCGAGTAAGTAAATCAGCAGCATGTGCAGCCTTCAGTAAGTTACCACTGACCTGAGTGTGTTTCTAGTTCACTATGCTGACCATGAAAGGAATCGTTCTGTGTATTTGACTCACTGTTCTGTGTATAAGTATGCACAGGAAGAACTGTTTCACTCATGTGAACCAATCTAAGAGAGGCGTTTCCATGCCGATTACAGCAGGAACCTGCCAGAACGCGGCCCAGCAGAACTGCTTAGACAAGCCTGCTTCCACCCCATCAGCCGACAGAACCAACGCACCACAGAACCACCCGCCTGAACGGGATCTTAGGAGAACCCTAACCCAGCATGGGAGAACACACACAACACACACACACACAAGCCTGACAGAACCAGCTATGAGCAGCCGTGGTCTTCAATAGTTGATTGCATAATTATAACTTTGATGTTGACAAGTCTGCCTGGAACAATGGTTAGAAGTGTGTGTGTTTGTGTGTGTGTGTGGCCTGGCTTTCCCCCCGCCAACCCGCCCTGAGACATTTAAAAACACAAGTGTGAATTACAAAGCGCTTCCATTGACATGAAAAATATAAACATACAGCAGAGAGCTGTGAGCGATTACCCATCATGCCAGCCGGTGTTTTCTGACCAAATTATTTCTTGAATTTCCAAGATGGGGTGGAGAAAAAGTGGAAAGAGGAGTGTGTGTGTGTTCCCCGAGGCGAGGCTTTTTGGGAGGTTCTGTTATTAGAACCCATAACTGTTTGTTTACGTTGCTTGTTAGTGAGGAGGAAGCAGAAGTCAAGGTTCCTGACAGGCCTGTCTCCCATGACAACTAGCTTGACTGACAAACCTGTTTGGATTAACAAACCGGTCTGGATTACTCTAAAATGACGAGGTGTGTGTGTATCTGTGAGTGTGTGTCTGTGTGTGTGTGTGGAGGTGTGTCTGTGTGTGTCAGCACTGCGTTCTGAGAACAATGTTTTTGGGTTCGTCAGTCGTTGCCGGGCAGGAAAAGTCTTGTTCCTGATCTTTCATCGCTAAATTGCTGTTAACTGTTTGGGAACACTGACATTATGTCCTCCCATTCCCCCCCCCTCCCCCCCACTCCACCACACACACACACATATAAACACAAACAGACACACACACACCAGTCCCAGGCAGTAAGACACTGGGGTCTCTGGAATGTAATTACTTTGTGAATATTTTCCTATGGCTTTGGTTCAATAAACCAGATTGAGGCAGAGCCATGTTGAGGAACATTCATGGATGTGCCGTTGTTGAACTAAGCGTGTAAAAATATTGATCCTGATGTCTAACGCCTCATCAAGTTGTCTCCCTGTGTGTGTGTTGAGTGTGTGTGTGTGTGTGTGTGTTTGAGCATGTCTGCCTGTCTGTCTGTGTCTGCCTGTGGTCCTGTGGAATAAGTGTGTGTGTGTGGTCTCAACCTCTGTACACAAAAATGTGTTTGTCTGCAACTGGTAGCTCCATGGAGTATAATTGTATATAATAGGACAAACAAAGATCAAATCTTTGCCAATAGCAACCCCCCCCCCCCCACTCCACCCCCCCCCCCCCTCCCCCCCCCCCCCTTTACGATTTAAAGCTTATTTTTTGTTCTCCCCCAGACTGAAGCAGTAGGCTTAACTCGACACTGCTCAGGAACCCAACTCTCCAGTTCCTCTCTTCATGAATCAGCTGAGGCAGACAGAGCCGAGAACACCAGAAGGGCTGTTATTCCTCTAGGGTTCCAGACCGTAAAATTAAATATATATAAAACTCAAAACAGAAGCTAAACGTATTTTAGTCCTCTCCTTACTTCATGAAATCCCCTCAGCCTCGTCCTGAGCTATGTCACATTAATAATGGACTTTGTTTTTCGAAAAGCTGAGTGTTAAACTCTGGGTTTTGGGGGCAACACCACGATTGTGGTTATCGCCACTATTCAGTGATGAACCGCGAAGCACGACCGTATACTTAGAGAGATAGCATCTTAGTGAGGGCACTAATATGGTGCAGAGAAATCGAAATATGAAATATCTCGAAGTTTGGCTGGCACTGCCGAGGCTAGTTTGTGTGGCAGAGAGGATAATGTAGATTTAGATAGCAAAGTCATTTTGAGAAAATTGCTAGCGCTTTTCTCCCCCCACCCCCCATAAAATTTTTTAAATAAGACATCTTATCACAACATCAATACTGGTGGGTTTGGCTCATAGAAAGTCCACTAGAAGGTCAGACACAGCTAGGGTCTCAGCCTGAGAGAGAGAGAGAGAGAGAGAGAGAGAGAGAGAGAGAGAGAGAGAGAGAGAGAGAGAGAGAGAGAGAGAGAGAGAGAGAGAGAGAGAGAGAGAGAGAGACAGAGAGACAGAGAGAGAAAGAGAGAGCGAGAGAGAGAAAGAGAGAGAGCAGTTTCCTCTTCAGCTTCAGAAAGTAAAAGCTGGCGTTCGATTCCCCCAAATCTAATTTTTCACAACCCTTTTTCTGCATGTACTAAAACAGGGGGTTCCAACCCCGGTCCTCAGGGTCCACTGTCCTGCATGTTTGAGATGTTTCCCTGCTCCCACATACCTGATTTAAATAAAAGGTCATTATCAGGCTTCTGCTGAGCTTCATAAAGACCCACTCATTAGAAACAGGTGTGTTGGATCAGGGAAACATCTCAAACATGCAGGACAGTGGACCCTGAGGACCGGGGGTGGGTAAACCACTGTACTAAACTTTATGATGAATTCAGAGGTCACTTTGGATAACAGCGTCCGCTAAATTGATCTCATTTCCTTACAGAGAGACAAGTCACTCAGGAGTGTTCTAAGATGCTGTCTCTGTTTCTAACAGTCTGTGTACAGACACAGCGTAGGACTCTGAGATGCTGTGACAGCACTAGTGTAGCAGCAGCCTCCCTGCTGTGTTTGCTCTGTGTGGTCCAGACTCCACCTCTAATGGAAGTTCACACTGGGAATGGGAAACTAAAGTGTGTGTGTGTGTGTATGTGTGTGTGTGTGTGTGTGCATTTGAGTGTTGAGGGAGGGTTAGCCTGTGCGTATCCAGGGCTCAGACTAAGTGTGTGTGAGTGTGTGTGTGAGCGTCAGCCCGTCCTTCATCTCAGATGCTTGGTTCTTCATCTCCCTGTTCCTCTGGTCTCTCGCTGCAGAGGAGGGACCCACCAAGACTCAACAACAACACAGGTGTGTCAACACACCATCGTAAAACACACACACACTCTGAAGGGCAAGTGTGACACACACTACACGTCCTCCAGCACGGCCACCCACACACACACACAATGATTTATCCGCAACGGACAATGCCAAGCAACGGGGCTGAGTTTGAAGAAACGGGGGTCGGGGGGGTCTGGATCGATTGTTGTGTTTCCTGGCTTTACGAGCTCCGCAGATTTCATTTCATTTCACCTTCTCATTTCCAGCGGATGTGTGATTAGTTTAATGGCTGTACACAGTTGCCTGCAGATTTCTTCTCTGCTACATGCTGCCCTTACTGAAATGTCAAGGAAACGTTCAACGGCAAAACACACTCATTATAATCCAAGGAGGAGGAAAGCTATACCGGTATCAAATCAATATGAATCTCACACGAGATCTGTGGAATCGCCTTTTTTCCAAGTCAAACCTTGGATTTGTTCTCTCCCTCTCAGAAATGCACTAACGTACGAAAAGGCCGGCTCCCCGTTAAGGCAAAGTACCCATCTGCCTGTGAAATCTAACCTTACAACAATACCCCCATTCTCTACCCTAAGTTGATGCATCACCCCAGAGCACTAGCTTGCTGCATGATCTCAGCTTCCTCTCAGCTTTGCTGCAAATCAGCCATTTAGCTTTTGGAGCACAGCCAAGGCCACATATCAGAACACCAAAAAAGGAGGGGTGTAGGTGAAAATTCTCTCTCTGACTTAAATACGTTGGCTTCCACCCAGATGACTGGTCGCAGCAGATTTAGCTGCAGCTTGCCGTTTGACAAGAGCGCTCTAGACTTCCTGGTTTTGAGTTTCAGTATTCTGAAGGGAGGAAACGTTGATTTAATTTCAGTCTCCATCGGTCGTGCTCACTGGCTGTCTGATCTACTACCCACAATGCTGGGTGACGCTGACGTTTAACCTGAGTGCATTCACTGTGAGGTGGGGGGGGGGGGTGATCTGGACCGCAAAATCACAAACAATTCTCCAGGAGCTACACCAAATCTCCCTAGGGCAGGTCAGCCAAGCGCTGGATAAACCTGACCATGGTCAGAGTCTCCCACCTGTCCACTCATCAACCTTTTTGACCACGCGATCTCCGAGATTAACCACTTAAGATTTTATGACCTATAACCATTCAAGGCTATAACAGAATATGTCATTACCCATTCCATGGCTGAGTGGTCCCTCTATTCTGTTCTGTCTCATTGAGCTCTGAGATGCTTTCCAAAGGCGATACTTTGAAAGGCAGCGTCTCTGAGAATGAGATGCTAAGGTCATTAACTTTTATCCTTCAACTGGGCCATGGATTTATGTGGGAATGCCAAGGCCTTGTGAAACAAAGAGCCAAATACTGATGGGAAGTGCTAGAACACAACCAAGAAGACGAAGAATAAAACCTCACAGGTGAAAACCTGCGTTTGATTAGCTGGAACACTCCCGGTCTAATTTCCCCCTTGGTTTGGGAATGTGTGGACTAATGCCGCTGTTATCCCAGTGCAGGATCTGCTGCTCGTTAGACGACTACACATCACAGCAGCGTGATCCTGGCTGCTGAGAGGACGGCCATGTCTAATCACCTGAGCTTCCTCTGAAACGCACCAGAGCAACGTCATCTACAGCAGAGCTGAAGGCCCAGTAGGAACCCACCGCATTAGGCAGCCATTTTGAGAGAGAGAGAGAGAGAGAGAGAGAGAGAGAGAGAGAAAAAAAAAACTAGAAAATATAAGAAGGAAAGGAAATAGGTGGAAAATGCAAGAAAAAAAAATTGGTTCTTCTAGACGCTAGACGTCATCGCTAACCGGCTGTTAATTTCATGGCTGTGAGTAATAAGGGACATTAAAACTCCAAAAGGCACCCAGAGTGTTAAGATTCGCCTGCCTCGTATTTCAGGTCCGGGCCTCTTGGATTGCAGCCTTCATTATTGGTTCTGAGGGAAATTGGAAAACATTCCAATGTGTTGGCGTGTGAGGCCTGTAATTTAGTGTTTTAGCCGGAGTTAGCAGGGTTCAGAGTGGGCAGGGCACCAGACTAACCTCATTTAGGTTTACCACGGTCAGAGATTACTACCTTGGTCCAGCAGGGTGTAAGATTCAAACCTTAATTTAAGGGCATCAATCATCAAGCTTTTCCCTCGTTGTTTTATTGCTGTCTGTGCTAGTGCGTGTCTTATGTGTATGTGTGTGTGTGTGTTAGGGCTGTCAAAACTGCTCAAAAATGAAGTTTGAATATTTGAATATTCCCCACAGATGTATTCGAATATATTCGAATATATTTGAGTTTCCCGGTTGCGCATTAGGGACGTCAATAACAGGACAAATTAATACAACGAGACATAACTACTTGTATGGGTAATATATTTAAGTTAATTTAACAACATATTACCTACACAAAAATAAGTAGATTAACTAATGGCCAAGACCGCAGACCTTGGCCTCTCGCTCGCACACACACACTTTTTCTTTCTCTCTCTCCCGCACTGTCGCGCTCTGCGCATAGCGGTGTAAATGAACGACAACAATAAACAAATGCTGATTGTTGATTAAAAGTTTTGTGCAAGAAATTTAAGGTCGCGATTCTTGTCCCAAATACAAACAAACAGTCTTGCCTGCTGCCGCTGTTTTTTGTGTTTTTTTTTTACATTCGAATATACATTTTCATATTCGAAATTCGTTTTTTAAACACTATTCGAATATATATTCGAATATAGAATATTCGTTGACAGCCCTAGTGTGTGTGTCTCTCTCTCTGTGCGTGTGTGTTTGTGTGTGTCTCACTGTGCTTGTGTATGTATGTGTGTGTGTCTCTCTCTCTGTGCTTGTGTATGTGTGTGGGTGTGTGTGTGTATACACGTGTTTACATGGCTGAACTTGCATGGGGTTGCCTGTTCCTGTGTAGCATCTGGTTTACACCCCACACTCCGTACTAAACAGAAATATCATCACCAACACAGTCGGCTCACAAGCCTGGATACGTGACGCTGTTGCCAGGACAACGTGAGGGAAGTGTTGGCAGGACAACGTGAAGGAAGTGTTGGCAGGACAACGTGAAGGAAGTCTCTTCAGTCCCGAGCACGATGTGGACACATGGGAATAGACTCGCCCAGCGGAACGCAGGCTGAGCTAGAAGAAGAAGAAGAACCTCAGAACCTGAAAACACAGGAGCTGTCGATCACCGGCCATCAGCCAGAGCTGTCAGAGGGAGGAGGGAGACCCTGGGAGGCCTGCTCTCCTGCTCACCCCCCCCTGGGGTATTGCATGATGCAGATGGCATGTGGATGCTCTCCAGAGATGCTCTGACAGTGTTTGTATCTTCAGGAAGGACCCAAAACAACACCTGAATCTGAAGTCAAAGTCTCTCTCTCAGTGGCTCGCAGCTCCTGCTAGCTCCTCTACTGCTAGCTCCTCTACTGCTAGCTCCTCTACTGCTAGCTCCTCTACTGCTAGCTCCTCTACTGCTAGCTCCTCTACTGCTAGCTCCTCTACTGCTAGCTCCTCTACTGATAGCTCCTCTACTGATAGCTCCTCTCTCAGCCTCAGCTGTCACAAAGCCTCTTTTGAGCTTTTATTTATTCCCCCCCCCCCCCCCCCCCCCCACACACACACACACACACTTCACTGATGGGCAATGGAACGTTAGACCTTGAAATCGATAACAGATGGCAGAGACACATACAATGACAAGCAGTTAATACGCATCAAAGGTAGAAAATGCTCCATTTTGTTTGCTTACAGAATGAGCATAAAATGTACAGCATGAATGTCTTAAGTAGAACGTTAAGTGCGATCGTGGCCCTATTAGGAACTCGCATACAATTTGTTCATACTAAATATCAGTGGATGTGATAAAGATAAAGGAATCTCTGTCTACCTACCACACTGCCTCTATCTCTCTACTCTGCATGAACTCTGAAGTGTTTGAAGATTAACCCGACACAAGGGTTCTTCTCATTTGATATCCAACCCTTATCTGTTCAAAAGCTGCATGATTCAGCTTTCCTTTCTCACCTCAGGTCTTCCCCCCCACCTCCCCCAACAAAGTGGCAGAGCAGAAAAAGCTAATGATGTCAGCTAAGAGATTAAACCTGTAGCAGCCAGCCCCCAGCCCCCCCCCCCCCCCCCCCCCCCCAAAGACGTTGTGAACATCTCCTCAACGAAACCAAAGTGACAGCCATGTAAACAATATTCAGAGGAATAATAATAATTTACTCCTCTTTCTTCCCCACCCCAATGATGGCAGTTTATCCTTTGATGGTTCCACCGGCGGGGCGCTCCAGATTCCTTCTCCTTCCCGATGCCGCAGAAAAGGCTCGGTGGTTAGATACAGTCGAGTCTCTGTTTAAAGAGTCTAACCAGAACCATACAGTTCCTCTGCCACTGACTGGGAGAGAACTGAAAACCATTAGAACTGCAGGTCTGTCACGACCTTGGGATATATTTCTATATATGTATTCACCTCATACGCATGACATCAAACACAAACCAGATGTGGAAAGTGGAGAAAAAAAAAGTCAAATCAATGCCTTAGCTGAAGTGTGAACGGTCACATTTGAGAAGCGAAATTTGCGCCGTTGGAAAAAAAACGTTACGACCGCCGTCAAATGAAAATACCTTAGTCCTGAAACACATGGCCTCATTATGGGACTTGCAAAAACACTTACCCCTGAATCCCTCATTTACACAACGCCACAACGACGAGAGACGGATGGACGCAAACCGCTTTAGCTAGGTTGCCTAGCAGGCCTGCTATAAAAACGCCAGTGTCTCAAATGGACGCACGGAAGTCCCCTGGAGACAGGAACTAGCTAGGTGCAAGGGTGGTTTAGACAGGAACAATGTGCTCAGTATTTGTCCTATCCTTCACACACGGTCTAATTCTCCATTCCCCCGAAGCATTCTACCTGAACCTTGCTGGAGGTTCCGCAGCATTAACCAGTCTGATCACATCTAGAGTGGCGAGCCACGATTATATCCAGCCCAGATGGAAGGACTCTCTCCCCCCCCATGCACCATGCACACCGAGCATGGAGCCAGGAACACCGGGGTTAGCCGCAACCAGATCGCTCCGGCTCCGCTTTCAAGGTGCTTTCATGTGCAACAGCGGCCCTTCTCTCTCTGGCTAGGTGAGCAGATTAATCTGCATGCTAGCTGTGGCGGGCCAGCCTCAGAGGAAAGGATAGCTGGGAGGAGACACTGGACACCCTGGGAGGAGCTCCCCAGGGCTGAGTGGAGGTATTGTGGAGCGGCTCAAACAAACAGCAGTGTGTTTGCCAACAAAGCTTCCCTGGAGACTTAGGAGGCAGGGGAACCAGGGGAACCAGACCAAGAGGGGAGGGGAACCAGAGGAACCAGGGGACCAGACCAAGGGGCAGGGGAACCAGACCAAGGAGGAAGGGGAACCAGAGGCACGCCACCCTCAACCCTCATCCCCTTCACCTTCCTCCCCTCTTCTCCCTCCTCCCTTCAAAAAATCACCCCTTCACCCTCCTCCCTCCCTCTCCCAACAGACAAAGGACTGTTTGAAAGTAGCAAAAACCGTTATGGCAACAATTTCAGATTGATTATCTCTGTTTGGGGGAATGGGGAGGGAGAGGGTATTATGTTCCGAATTAAGAAGCACATAGTTTGACTAACACGCAAGCAATATGTCCATGAAATACACAAATATGTTATTTATTGGACTTTTAGCTCAGAAACTATATGGAAAGGACTTACAGTATGTGTCGGCCATTATGATTACAGGGCTGACGATAAGGATGACTGAGCCATTTTCCTACATCCATCCGTGCACGCTTGATTTATGTTGTGCTGATGCAGTGAAAATAGTGAACATGTATAGTAGATAGGATGTCTGACTTTGAGATGAAAGTTACCAAAGCCACACTGTCATTGACAAGTTACGGGGATCTCAGTTCTACATCTCAAGTTTTACATTTCAGTTAACTGGTCAAACAATTCAAACTAAGTACAACAACATATGTCTCTGAATGTCAGGCTGTAATTTGGTGCATAAACCAGGGGAGAGCTACGTGGTTCAAATCATTTATTTATCGTAATAGTGTTTATTTATTCATGTGTATTTATATATTTACAGCTCCTCTTCCTCCTGTAGCATTCTGTTCTCTATGAGTGGGCTGCCTGCCAAAGTCAATACAGGTTTTATGTGTGTGTGTGTGTGTGTTCTTCTCTCCCTTCTCCCGTGGATTATTGAGTGATTCTGCCACAGTTTAATTTAGGAAGAAACATCCAACTGGGTTTTTCTAAATCCCTTTAGATTTATGAAGGTCTCAGTTGGTTAAGAGAGGCCACAGAGAGGAGAGCAGAGAAGAAGCAAAGAGAGAGAGAGATAGAGAGAGAGAGAGAAGAAGAGAGAAGAAGAGAGACAAGCCGTTAGGTAAAGGCTTCTGTTAGTCAATCATTGCGTTTTGATTGGCTACTGTTTAAATTTGCATTTATTCATTCAGCAGACGCTTTTATCCAAAGCGACTTCCAAGAGAGAACTTTACAAAAACAGCATCGGTCACTGATCGTAACAACAAAGCACAACATTGTGGGAAACCAAACAAGTGCCAAAGGGAAGAACCACAAGAACATTCAGTTAAATAAATTACGTCAAACGTGCGATAGTGTACATCTAGAAAAACAAGTAACAATAACAGACCTCACAGTGAGTACAGGAATTTCCAATCGGTTACAATTGGCCAACAAGAGCAGCAAGTCCCTCAATAAGAGTCATTGTGATGTTTAAACACTTTAAACAGGGAAAGCAAAGGGAAGCTCTTCAAGTTCACTCAACCTTATCCACCATCAAAAACAGACTTAAGAGACTCTGTCAACACCCCCCCCCTCTCTCTCTCTCTATTTTTCCTTTCTAAATCCTCCTCTTTCTTCACTTCTTCCTCTCTCTCACCCTGGTACCACCAAACTCTATCCTGTGCGACTCGGGTGCAAGTCTGTGTGGTTTAACCTTTTCACAAAGCATTATGGGTACGAATGGTGGGTGTCTGTCAACAGAAATGAACCCCTTTCAACAAGAAGGTAACTAGATAGGCCTCCCACTTCACAAATATACACGTATGAGACACACACTCACACACACACACACAAACCCACACACTACAACTCACAAACGACGCTCGACAGCCGTGCGCCAGCCTGTGCGAGCGCGCACGTGTCAAAGAGCCCAGCGCGTGTCGTCTGTACCGACAGCCCTTATCCATCACCGCCACCACCAGAGTGCAGAGGTCACGAGGTAATTCTTTTGGCAAGAAGAGGAGCCACCATGGAGCCCCCATGGAGCCACAGAGCTCCACAGAGCCGGAGGAACCAACGTCATTAGGCTGTTTTATGAATATTTATGACAAACATCTGTACTGAGAACATTCAGCCGGGGAGGGACGCTGACAGGCCAGACTGGAGCTATCCTTCACCACAGGTTTGTTTACTCAAGGTCCTTCACCACGGTCTGCGAGCCAAATCACCTCTAACACAGCCTGTGAGAGTTGCTAGGCGAGAAAGGTCAAAGGGCACTACTGACGCCACTAGGTAAAGCAGGTGTCTAGGGTCATACCCACGACCCTCCTGGACCAAAGACAGGACAACTGACTGATGGTGTTGCACAGCAGATTTCATAAGGGTCTGTTCACACACGATGAGAGGTTCATCTGGGCATAGTGAGTCTGTGATTAGGCTCAATTCAAACAATCACAGACCTGAATCTAACCCAGTAAATATAGCCAGAGATATGATGTGGGGTAGCATTGCTTTGTGGCTCATTGCCAAGTCTGCAAACTACAACAATGAAACAACTTCATCATCCCACATCTTAATGAGACAAATGTACTCGTGCCAAATTATATTAATCCCGCATTTTACACATAATTAGTTTCCATAATGGCTGCAGATCAGTAGGATGTCTGAGATGTAATTCTTCCAAATAAAGAGTTTCCACTCACCTTTGATGAAACGCCAGGGTGATAATAATCCAACAACGGGATCTTCCTAGTCCTTTTCTAGTCAGGTGGCTCAGCGGGTTAAGGCGTTGGCCTCATGATCAGAAGGTTGTGAGATCGATTCCTGGCTGTACCAACATGATGCTGTGTCCTTTGGCAAGGCACTTCACCCTACTTGCTTCACGTGGAAATGTCCCTGTACTTGCTGTAAGTTGTTCTGGTTAAGAGCGTCTGATAAATGTAAATGTATATGGTTGTGTTTTTGTCAATTAGGTGTCAATTAGCAAACGACAAAATAAAATGACCGAAACACACAGTGCGGTCCTGTTTCTGATGAACTCCCAGTTACATTAGACCAGGGGTCAGTAACCCTGGTCCTAGGGAGCTACAGTCCTGAAGGTTCTAGACGTTTCCCTGCTCCAGCACACCTAATTCTAATGAAGGGTCGTTATCAAGCTCTGTGGAAGCCTCATAATTACCCTCCATTAGAACCAGGTGTGCTGGAGCAGGGAAACAGCTCAAAACTTCATGACAGTGGCTCCAGAGGACCAGGGTTGCCTACCCCTGCATTACACTATTCAAATTACACACACTAATCTACAGACAAGTTCATAGAAGTGCTTTTTTTGCTCGATTAAATTTCAATAACGCAGCAATAAAATGACTTTGTTTGTTTTGTTTTTTTGTTTGGATAACTTTCCAGAAATTACAATTGAGAAATGGATGAAGTGTTGCTGCCCTTCAAGAGGGACATGAGGATAAACCTGGACCCGAAGTCACTCTGACCAAGGTGAGCAAGTTTATCTCCATTAAAACTGCTTACAGGTCATAAGAATCACTGTCTTGTGTATAATGTCAGTGTCTACTGGGACAAGAAGGATTTTTTTCATATTTGAACACATGTTATTGCTGCTTTGAATGTAGATTTGTAAATGTGGGTTTTGACCGCTGTGTCAGTGTACCACACTAATGTACATGTTTGAAATACAGTGGATTAATATGCTAATCAGGTACTTAACAGTGATGAAGGACATATCGGATAACAATAGGACTGTAATAGACCATCACAGGGCTGACATGTAAATAAAGGTTAGTTTCAGGTTAAAGGGTTTCCTGATTGAGAATGACTCCTGGATGGATGCTAGTAACGTGTTGATTTTGAAATGAGATGATGATGACTCAGAAACCTTTTCTATAACAGTACAGTCCATGTTGTATGAAGTACTTGATGCCAACTGTAACCCTCTCCTGCCCTCCTCCCCCTCCCTCTCCTGCCCTCCTCCTCCCTCTTCCCCATCTCCTGCCCTCCTCCTCCCTCTCCCCCTCTCCCCTCCCTCTCCTGCCCTCCTCCCTCTCTTGCCCTCCTCCCTCTCCTGCCCTCCTCCTCCCTCTCCTGCCCTCCTCCTCCCTCTCTTGCCCTCCTCCTCCCTCTCCTGCCCTCCTCCTCCCTCTCTTGCCCTCCTCCTCCCTCTCCTGCCCTCCTCCTCCCTCTCCCCCTCTCCCCTCTCTCTCCTGCCCTCCTCCTCCCTCTCTTGCCCTCCTCCTCCCTCTCCTGCCCTCCTCCTCCCTCTCTTGCCCTCCTCCTCCCTCTCCTGCCCTCCTCCTCCCTCTCCTTCCTCTCCTCCTTCCACCTTTCATCTGGTCGGGACGCTCCCTGTCATAGCAGGACGTCCAGGGAGACATATCTACCACCCTGTCTGTGTCATTCTTCTCTCTCCTGCTCGTTTACAAAGGATGTGTCATTTCTGCCCGTGTTATTCCAGCTTCCATGACTTCCCCTCCCCTATCCCTCTATCACGTAACCCCCGTCACCAAGTTCAGACCCGCAGAACTGTCAGAAGGCTAAACACACTTTGTGCCAACTGTCTCTCTCTCTCTCTCTTTTCATCCCTCTGTCCAAGTCCAAAAGAAAACAAACAAGGGGAAATAGTTTTACTACATCTGGACATCTGAGGGTAGAATGTTGTATTTTTTCTACAGGTCTGTGTTGACCCCAGCAGTGCAGTAATGTGCTGTGCACGCACTCCTCCACACTGCCTGAAGGAGGGTGGGTCTTTCACTATGTCAGGGATGAGGTAAGATGTGGCTCCCTGGGGGGCTGGAGGTCAGGTTCACACTGGGGCAGCTTGTTTTCAAACAGGGGTTCTCCCTGCCTGCTTTGACCCGTCCTAGCTTTGGATGGAATAACTCCGCCACTTCCTACTCTCAGGCCCGCCCAGATATTCTGTTCCATCTCTTCGAGGATAGATAGATTGTCTTTTATTTGGCGAGAAAATACCCAGAACTTGTATTTCACTTCTTTTTTTCATTTTATATAACTACAGTGACTGTGGCTGAAATAGTTGGATGTAGAAACTCGGTTAGAGCAGAAAATTTTAGTCATAAAAGTCCCAGATTTTCTCCCTGCAATCAGTCACTAGCTGGCAACCTCTATAGGCCAAAACACCTCCTTTTACTGTTAGCTGTAAAATACAGCATAGCGCTCTACACTGTGGTCTAGTCAGCCAAGTCCTGAGGTAGCTCATTCACCCCTTTGATGGGGCTGAATTATAGTACAGTTACTAACATACTTTAATTGGGAAATATACATACTCATTTTTCATTATTATATATATATTTTCCTTCTTCCTCTTCTATTTTATTTTTTATTTGAAAATATCCTTAATTGGGGTCAGAGCAGAGTTAAAAACTGTATAATAAACCTACCGCAACATGTAGATTCAACTTGTTCTGTTTACTACCTATTTACCTTTCTCCGCACCAATCCATTACTCGTTTGCTGGCCATTGGCCCTGAAATGTGTTTGGCAAACCTGCTGAAAAGCTTCCTAGTCTAACGCTACCGCTTAATCAAGTAATTTAATGCATTGTTAAACACATTAAAAAGGGGGTTGTTTCACAATACCTTCCGTTAATGTAGCGAGTAAAAAGGGTTTGAAGGGTTACTGTGAAATTAGGCACTGCCAGTTAGAATGATTAGCGGTACAGAAATCGTCTTTTTTTTATTTATTCATCCATCATCTAGCACCTGGTGGTTGCGGCGGTGTTTTTGCTGTTTTTCCCTCTTCTTTTTGAAAGGTTTATTCTTGTACGGTGGATGAGATGACCTCAGCGACCTCCTCCTCAGGTTCCATCTCTCCTCCATCTCTCCTTCTCTTTCTGAAGTGCTCGTAATTGGCGCCCAGAGAGAGAGAGAGAGAGAGAGAAGGGAGTTTTTTCAAAAACTAGTGCTTTCATAATTGCGCCGCTTTTACTATTATTTTTCTTTTCACTCGACGACGAGTAGCTATTTAGCGAAACAGACAACAGCTGCTGGATTGATTGTCCCCATTCGTCCTGACTGTCATGGGCGCACACAGACCCTCCTTCCTGTATCCCCACCTCGTGCACTCGAGCTTCTGTGGAAAGGGAAACACTCCTGTCTGTTGACAAGGCTCAGCAATAGAAGCTTCTAGTGTGGGAGTCATGTGGCGCAGTCTGGCTGTTCAAACCCCGGCTGTGTCGACATGACGTTGTGTCCTTGGGCAAGGCACTTCACCCTACTTCCCTCAGGGGTAATGTCCCTGTAATGTCTGTGTTAGAGTGTCTGCTAAATGACTACATGAAGACATAGTTTAGCTGGAGGGTAATGCGTTAGCTAGCCCTCCTGTGGCAGTAGCAGTACATTTAGTCATTTTTTTCCGGGGAATCGGACTTCCAACCTTCCGATCACAAGCCCAACGCCTTAACCGCTGAGCCACCTGACTCCCAGCAGTAGCTGCTACTAGCTGTTTTCACCCCTTAAGGTTAAACCTCTGCCACATTCCAAATTGACCCCAGCATCTCCCCCCTGTGTGTGTCGAGGCTGGCCTGCTGTGTCACAGGATTAGGACGCGTTTCATCCAGGTCTTGGTTGCATGTGAGAAGCGAGATTGGAAAAGTAATTGGAGTGTTGCCCAGGACAAGTGCATCTGAATAATGCAGTGTTGAGCACAGGTAATAGGATTCATACTCATACCACAGTCAGAGGCAGAGGTAGAGTGATCACCAAGGCCACACGCCAAGTCTGGACGCTGCGCTGGTCCAGCATGCACTGGGACCAAGGCCCCTGTGATCACACTGGACTTGCTGAGGCAGCAGCAGATGGGCTGACTCGCACAGCACTCTGAATCAAATCTAGAAATATGTGACAAGATTGAGGATTGGTGAAGACCTGTCGTGAACTTTGCTGATTAAGAAGGATGGAAGCTGTTATGAGGGGGATGTATAGGATCCCTGTACTTAGAGAGAGGGAGGGAGGGTGGGAGAGAGAGGGAGCAAGGGAGAGAGAGGGAGTGCTGGATCACATAGCGGTTAAGGTGCTAAAGCCTCTTAAATGGATATCTAAGCTGAGTAAATGGATTACAGGTAAGGCAAATGTATAGGCTTTGCTGCAGCACTGCACTAGTGAATGAGAAGATTTGATAAGAGAGCGAGTGATGTGCAGCTTCCAGGAGATGGATGAGGCAGGGGGGAGAAAGAGATCAGAAGGAAGGTATGTAGAGACAGGAAGAGAGATGTGAGAGGTGAAAATAAAGAGGAGGGGGGAGGGAGAGAGAGAGGCATGGTGATGGGAGACCAGAGAGAGAGATCGACGCAGTGAAATAGCGAGGGGGTAAAATGAAAGGTTGGGAGACGCGAGATGAGAGAGGGAATGGAAATAGCAGGAGGAAAGAGAAAGATGGACGATGTTTGGGCTTCGACCTTGTCTGGTACGACTATAGCTTACTCTGCATTCAAACCACAAGCGACCACAGACCAGCTCCATTTTGTGAATCTCTAAGCCCTTCATCTTGTGTCAGACTGGGAGAAAAAATAGACAAACAATTCCAGCTATCATTTAGAAAGGTGCTGGCGTGAAAGACAACAACTTGTCAAACAAGAAAGAAAGAGGTTTAAACGTTATGTTTTTTAGTTTGTTGTTAATAGTTGCTGGCTTGTGTTTGGCATCTGTCTGGTGCGAGGTGTGATCTCAGAGTTCCAGAAGACAGAGGCTCTGAGTTCAGCTGCAGTCTCTTTATTAGTGGCTGAGAATCATAATTACGGTGGTGAATCTACACGACCAAACAGGCTTTAATGAAAGCTAGCAGTATTCTCAGAGTACAGCTTTGCTAATGATGAGAGCACTTCTGTAATGAAGTCATTATGAAGCGCAAAGCCATTACTCCTGTAAACTATACACACACACACACACACCAGCACCAATGCCAGCGACAAAGGAACAGCAGCGGCCGTAATGAAACGTAAAACTCCACATAAAACAGGAGAGGGCCTTGAGAAACGCCTGGAAAACTTAGCAAAATGGCAGACCTTGAGGAAGGTGATATTCTGCGATTGCTTCATAAAAAACCACAGAGAACAAACTGCAGTTAAGGCATTCCAAATGAGCTTTGATTTGAAAGTATGTTGTTAAAAGGGTTAGCCCTGATTGTAAAAAGTCAAGGGCTTTGTCTTTGTCAGGAGTTTGGCTTGAAAAGATTAAGGTTTCATTGGAGGGATGGAAAAGATAAGTAGACGGCAGCTCTCTCTCTCTCCCTCTCTCTCTCTCTCTCTCTCTCTCTCTCCTCTCTCTCTATATATCTCTCTCTCTCTCTCTCTCTTTCTCTATATCTCTCTCCCCCTCTCTCTCTCTCCTCTCTCTATCTCTCTCTCTCCTCTCTCTATATATCTCTCTCTCTCTTTCTTTATCTCTCTCTCTCGCTTCCTCTCTCTTCCTCTCTCTCCCTCTCTCTCTTTCTCTCTCTCCTCTCTCTATCTCTCTCTCTCTGTCCCTCTCTCTCTTCCCCTCTCTCTGTCTCTCTCTCTCTCTCTCTCTTTCTCTCCCCCTCTCTCTTCCTCTCTCTCTCCCTCTCTCTCTGTCTCTCTCTCTCTCCTCTCTCTCTATATCTATATATCTCTCTATCTCTATCTCTCTCTCCTCTCTCTATATCTCTCTCTCTTTCTCTATCTCTCTATATCTCTCCCCCTCTCTCTCTCTCTCCTCTCTCTATCTCTCTCTCTCTCCTCTCTATATATATAAATCTCTCTCTTTCTTTATCTCTCTCTCTCGCTTCCTCTCTCGCTCTCTCTCTTCCTCTCTCTCCCTCTCTCTCTTTCTCTCTCTCCCTCTCTCTCTATATATCTCTATCTGTCCCTCTCTCTCTGTCTCTCTCTGTCTCTCTCTCTCTCTCCCTCTCTCTCTCCCCCTTAGTCCATGAAAACTTGGTGGTGAACTCGTCACCCAGTGATTAGATTGGTGTGCATCCTTGTGTTTGACAGTCACTACAACAGACAGACATTTGGCTCTGCTTTCACCCCAATTTGAGCAGCTGTTGCTAAAAACACAAGCTAGCTTTTCCTCAAGGCTGCCTATAATTAGCTCTCCAAATGTAATTTCATTTTGACTTCAGGCAAATGAAAGGTTAAAAGAATAACAAATGCAAGTTATTTCTTTCGGGCAAGTGCAAGCCTCAATAAAACCTTGAAAACACAGAAGCACCTTGAACTGAATGTGAACACCATCAACAGGGAGACTCGCAGACACACAGGTCAGATACTGTCCCATGTCACTTGATGACCACATTACCCATCATGCTCTGTAATATGACCCCCTTGTGTTCCTGTCCTTAGTCCTTGAGGACTCCACTTCTGTCCTGCTTCCTGGAGTTCGGCCAATATTTCACCCCAGCTCTCGATCTGCCTTCAGCTCTAAAGGTATATTCCCAGAAGGACAATGGTTTTTATTTAGCATATTTACTCGATCCGTATACAGAATGGGTAGAGTCGTATCGCCCTGGCTCGCCCATGCGGGACATTTTTATGGTCTATAGCTCGGCAGGGGGGGGGGGGGGGGGGGGGGTGGTGGGGGGTGGGGGGGGGGGCTGATGGATAAAGATATCACAGAGGGATAGAGTGAGTGAGCGAGGGAGGGAACGATGGAGGGAGGGAGGGAGGGGGGAAGGCAGCGAGTGGATATGAATTGTTGGGCAGAGCAGGTTCTCTCTCAGGTCTTTCCATTAGAATGATGGAGAAAGGAGCATCATGACCAACCTGACTTCTCTGTGAAGATGACAATGTCAGGCAGTCACTGTTCTGTCTCCCAGATGAGGGAGAGAGAGAGGGAGAGAGGGAGAGAGGGAGGGAGGCGGAAGGGAAAAGAGTGGGAGAGCAGTATGGAAAACGAGGGGGATAGAGAAAGGTATTTTCCATCTCTTCCCTTCTCCTTCCTCCCTCCCTCCCCTGATTGTAGTGTGCGGGGGTGGGGTGGGGGGGTGGCCTTGAGGGTTGGGGTTCGGATCAATCTTGAGAAGTCATTTTCTAAAGATCCTCACCAGTTGATAGCTTTTTGCTTTGTTTTCAAAGGACAATGACTGAAGGTGTCTTGGAGGGTATGAGGCTGGGTGGCGCTCAGGTGGATGGTGTGAGGGTTAGTGTGGCCCTCAGGTGGAGGGTATGAGGCATAGTGTGGCCCTCAGGTGGAGGGTATGAGGCTGGGTGGCCCTCAGGTTGAGGGTATGAGGGTTAGTGTGGCCCTCAGGTGGAGGGTATGAGGGTGGGTGGCCCTCAGGTGGAGGGTATGAAGGCTGGGTGGCCCTCAGGTGAAGGGTATGAGGGCTGGGTGGCCCTCAGGAGAACAGGTGTGCGAACAGCAGTGTCAGGGTGCTTCTCACTGATCACGGTGTGTGTGTGTGTGAGTCACTATGAGCTGTGTGTGTGTGTGTGTGTGAGTCACTATGAGCTGTGTGTGTGAGAGAGAGAGTAACTATGAGCTGTGTGTGCGTCCATAGGAGTAGAGTACTTGAAAGAGACAAAAGGTTGGGAGTTTTAATTGAGCTTTCCTTCATGAAGTACGAGAGCAGCATAAACTGCAGCTTAAGCAGAGCCAGTGTTGACACAGAGCAGCCATCATGGAAATGGCTCTGCTGCTAATAGGCTGACGGATGCCATCATTTGCATTCATTAACTGAGGAGAACCTGCCACTGTCAACCTATGGTAGGGCTGTGTGTGTGTGTGTGTGTGTGTGAGAGAGAGTCTTTAACTAACGTCATAATAGAAGTGGAGCAGAGACTCATGGGGTCAGCTGTTTAACACAACACTGTGTTCCATTAATTGAGGTGATGTATTTACTGTGCTAAGTGAACATATCACAGGACACACTAGTGAGTGACCTCTGTCTCCACAGATAATGTTTGTTTGTTTTTGTGTGCGTGTATGTTGACGTGTGTGTGTGTGCTCATTACCTGTGCCCCAAACTTTTTTGCGTGGACGGACCGGTTTAATGTCAGACAATATTTTCACAGATCGGTCTTTAGATTGCTCAAGGTTCAGAGTTCATTTTATCGACTACATAACATTTTAATTTGTTTCTGTTTCGTTCTCATCATTTGTTTGTTGTATTTAGTCAGATAATAAATCCAATCCTAATGACGGTGTTTGGCCTGGGGGGGGGTCAGGAACCCCTGCTCTGGAGCCATTCCTGTCGCAGGTTTAACCACACATGTTAAAAAACAGGCTGCACTTTGATCCAGAAAATCCAATTCATGTCATTTCTGTGTTGATCTGAAGAATGTTTCCACGTCAGAATGATCTAGAATGTCGGTCTGATCGTGTCTGGAGCGTTCAGGAGGAGATGCGCTCCTTCAGACATGGCAGTAAAGTTGGACTTTTCTCCTGTGAAAGCCTTTAATGCAGGAGAACAATACCGCTACGAATCACACGCTGCTTCGTGAATCATGGGGGAATGCTTGGCGAAGCGCGAGCGGAGGTTCCTGCCTCCAAACATCACAACACACAGTGGGAAGAAGAGATTATGAACACACCGTATAGCTGGAGGGAGGGATTACAAGATACATGTTGAGGTTGTGTTAAATCCCTGGTGTCCAACCCTCCCACACCATCTCAATGAGGGTGGTCTCATTTGACTTTTGGCTTTTTAAAATGAGTAACTTCACAATCAATCTCTCTGTTTATCTCTCTCACACAATCATCTTGTTTTATCTTTCTCTGTTTTTCTCACCAACTATCCCCTCTGTCACTCTGTATCTGTCTCTCAGTCCTCTCTCTCTCTCTCTCTCTCGCTCTCTCAGTATATCAGTGTCTCTCTTTCGAGGGGATTGGCTGGAGTTTGGTGGAGGGGATTGGCTAGAGGCTGGAGGGGATTGGCTGGAGTTTGGTGGAGGGGATTGGCTAGAGGCTGGAGGGGATTGGCTGGAGTTTGGTGGAGGGGATTGGCTGGAGGCTGGTGGAGGGTGGAGGGGATTGGGGTGGGTGGAGTCTTAAACCCTGGTTATGCTTCCGCGATGCGTCGTCCGCATTGCTCCGCAGACAACGCGGACCCTCCCACACAAGCTCTGTGATTGGTCCACTCAGAACGTGACGTAGTTTTGTAAATAGTTGAGATACGTGTGTTGTATCGTTTGAGTGCACTTTTTGCCGTGATTTTTAATTTGACTTTTTAAATTACATTTATACAAACTACAATGCATATTGTTCTTGTATTGTTTTAGTGCTGTGATTTATTTATATTTTTTATTATACTTTTTTTATTACATAATACATAAGAATAAAACACACAAGTTTGTTTTCAAACTGTTTTTATATTTATTTTCAACACACACAGCACAACACAGTTTACACACCATGCATAGTTCACAGTTTATTATCACTCATTGAGTGTGCTTCGGGACACCATCGTGAAGGCTGTATACGGCGAAAAAGCTCGTCAAATCGGCCCGCTGACATTCAAAAGTATCGAAAGTGCATTTGTTCATCCAGGTCCCTCAGTGGGTTAACCAGTGTTGCAAATTCACCCGTTTCCAGCCTCGATCGTACAGATCGTACAGAACCTCCGCAAACGTCTTCTGTCGCCTGCGCTTCCACATAATTTGCAATATAAGCATTTGCTCTTCAATAATGAGCAAGGATTAGGCTATAACCCTTGAAACCACACAGCCTCACCCCCTGGTGGCATAGCGGTGAATTGCAGAGTAACGTGGACCCTCGACGCAAAACTTCTAATGCTCAACAACCGCGCCACGCCCCACGCGTAAGATTTGACGCGGGAGCATGAACCTAGCTTTAATCTGACCTGCCAGCCTGACCCTGTTTCCTGTCTGTCTCTCAGACGCTGGGGAGGGACTTCCTCTGCAGGCCCTTATCAGGCTGAACCACAACCCCCCCCCCCTCTCGCTTAATGATACCCCCCAGCCCAGACTCAACAAGGGGAGGAGGGAGAGCGATGGTGGGGAGAAAGAGCAAGGGAGATGGGGGGGGGGGGGGGGTAGATGGTGGGAAGAGAGAGCGCGGGATTGGGAGGGCTGGAGAGATGGAGGGGGAGTGAGAAAGATGGAGAGAGACGTGAAGAGAGACTTATACACACACATGGAGAGGGGTCACACACACACACACGCACTCTTGGACTTGAGATGGAAATCTGGAAAATGACTATAGATCGGCGTGGATCAATTGAGAATACACACACATGCACGCATAGAGACAGTCCCCCCCTCCCTACACACACACACACACACTCTCTCAGTGGCTGAGCAGAGCAGTGAACAGTCATGTGTTTGACTGGAGTATAAACAGTCAGTTGGGCTCCTGGTTGTGTTGAAGTCAGAAGTCAGATAAGCAGAAGAAATAATCTGAACTGTGGAAAAAGGTTTCAGCTCTTTGGCCTTCGAATGTTTCCCTGTTTAAACGCGTCCAGATGGAGATCACACAGCTGCTGGTGCTGCATGGGTCTTCTCACGTTCAGTGATGGAGAGCTAACGGCTGTGTGTGTGGGGGAGTGTGTGTGTGTGTGCGCGTGGGCGTGTGGTCATGCATGCACATCAGCATAAGAGTTTTTTTGTTGTTGTGAGGTTGTGTTAGTGTTTCTGTGAAGTTGTGTTTCTGTCTCCATGTACAGCTGTGTGGTTTGTGTGTCACATGAAAGACGGATGACGTCCAATCACGAGCCGTGGTTTATCACAGTGGATTGATAAGCCAATAGCAGGCCAGGGTCTGTGCTGCCGCGCTGCCACTTATCAAAAACAAACACACTGCAGCAAGAAGTCGCATATCTTAAGAGAGTGAACGATCGTCTGTGTTCTTGACTCACCCGGGGGGGAGGGGGGGGGGATGGAGGGGGGTGGGGGGCGGGGGGCTAGACTAAGCCAATGTCACAGTTTGTTTGTTTGTTTGCCGTTGACCTTTATAATAACAGATATAACCAACAACAACATGAAACCTGTTTTCTTTTTGTAGTTATCTAATTAAATATATGTATATGTAATGTGTATATATTATACATGTACAATGTTATTTTTTAGGGGTCAAATGGCTTTGCGACTTCAGATACCTTTTCCTTGGTGGGAGAGGGGTTATAATGGCTCTTCTGATAGAGAAGGTCTTGACCAGGCCAATGTCACGGATAAGAGACCGTCAAGAAAAGAACTAGGGTTTGTTTTAAAGATAAAGGGCGCAGGATGCCACAATTACTTTTTTTTTCTCCTTCCAACAATTTCTGATGGAAATTAACTCCATTCAAGGTGATAAAGTGCCTGAAACTCGTTAACAGCAGTTCATTATTTAATTAAAGAAACCTTCCTAATGACTTCTAAGAAACTAAATTGATGACAAGGTAAAATGTCTTAATTAAGGCTTGTCTGATGAACATTCGCTTTATCTCAAATCGAGCTTGTTGCAGGGAAATTTCACATTTGATTGACTTGAACAGATAACAGCTCGTCTTCGTATGAGCAAGATGGAAAATTAATTATCAGTGACATTTAACTTATAATGAATGACAGTTCTGTTATGTCCTTATACTTTCTCTGAGATCTTCGGAGGGGAAACACGAATAGTTTTAAACTGCTGTGAGAAACATCAGTTTTTCTCCATTGCCTTTGACTGAGATCATCACTAACTGTCACTAAAAGATATTCTGAGAATTGAAACTGCTGCGTAATCTAAACTCCACTCAGCCCTTCACAAACATAGACATTAGAACACACACACATACACACAGAATCCCATTGGGCACACACTGTGACACACACACACATACATACAGTGTGACACACACACAGTATGACACACTCTCTCAGACACACACACACACACACAGTGTGAGTGTCAGCTGGAAGTAGTCAGGGTTTGAGACCAGTCATCCTGGGGAAGGTGAGGGGGGGAGAACAGGGAGGGAGGGTTGAGGAGGGAGAGAGAGCAGTGGAGGAGGGAGTGAGGGACAGCAGGGAGGGAGGGAGGGACAGGGTGGAGGAGGGAGAGGGGGAGTGCAGGGAGAGAGGGACAGGGTGGAGGAGGGAGAGAGGGAGAGCAGAGAGGGAGGGACAGGGTGGAGGAGGGACAGAGGGAGAGCAGGGAGGGAGGGACAGGGTGGAGGGAGGGCAGGAGGGAGGGACAGGGTGAGGGAGGGAGGGCAGGAGGGAGGGACAGGGTGGAGGAGGGAGGGAGGGCAGGAGGGAGGGACAGGGTGGAGGAGGGAGGGAGAGAGGGAGGGAGGGACAGGGTGGAGGAGGAGGGAGGGACAGGGTGGAGGATGGAGAGAGGGAGGGAGGGACAGGGTGGAGCAGGGAGAGAGAGAGGGAGGGACAGGGTGGAGGAGGAGGGAGGGACAGGGTGGAGGATGGAGAGAGGGAGGGAGGGACAGGGTGGAGCAGGGAGAGAGAGAGGGAGGGACAGGGTGGAGGAGGGAGGGAGGGACAGGGTGGAGGATGGAGAGAGGGAGGGAGGGACAGGGTGGAGGATAGAGGGAGGGAGGGACAGGGTGGAGCAGGGAGAGATGGAGGGACAGGGTGGAGGATGGAGGGAGGGAGGGACAGGGTGGAGCTGGGAGAGAGGGAGAGCAGGGATGGAGGGACAGGGTGGAGGAGGGAGGGAGGGAGGGGCAGGGTGGAGGAGGGAGGGAGGGACAGGGTGGAGGAGGGAGGGAGGGACAGGGTGGAGCACGGAGAGAGAGAGGGAGGGACAGGGTGGAGCAGGGAGAGATGGAGGGACAGGGTGGAGCAGGGAGAGAGGGAGGGACAGGGTGGAGGAGGGAGGGACAGGGTGGAGGAGGGAGAGAGGGACAGGGTGGAGGAGGGAGGGAGGGAGGGAGGGACAGGGTGAATGAGGGAGAGCAGGGAGGGAGTGACAGGGTGGAGGAGGGAGGGAGGGAGGGACAGGGTGGAGGGAGAGCAGGGAGGGAGGGACAGGGTGGAAGAGGGAGGGAGGGACAGGGTGGAGGGAGAGCAGGGAGGGAGGGACAGGGTGGAGGAGGGAGGGAGGGAGGGGCAGGGTGGAGGAGGGAGGGAGGGACAGGGTGGAGGAGGGAGGGAGGGACAGGGTGGAGCACGGAGAGAGAGAGGGAGGGACAGGGTGGAGCAGGGAGAGATGGAGGGACAGGGTGGAGCAGGGAGAGAGGGAGGGACAGGGTGGAGGAGGGAGGGACAGGGTGGAGGAGGGAGAGAGGGACAGGGTGGAGGAGGGAGGGAGGGAGGGAGGGAGGGACAGGGTGAATGAGGGAGAGCAGGGAGGGAGTGACAGGGTGGAGGAGGGAGGGAGGGAGGGACAGGGTGGAGGGAGAGCAGGGAGGGAGGGACAGGGTGGAAGAGGGAGGGAGGGACAGGGTGGAGGGAGAGCAGGGAGGGAGGGACAGGGTGGAGGAGGAAGAGAGGGAGAGAGGGACAGGGTGGAGGAGGGAGGGAGGGACAGGGTGGAGCAGGGTTGTGACTGGCTGACAGGACAGAGGGATGGGAGGAGAGATAACATCACAGGTGATGAATCTAGGATCAGGAAGTGTGTGCTGATGGGCGGGCAGCTGGGGGACTGTGTGTGTGTGTGACTGTGTGTGTGACTGTGTGTGAGACTGTATTTTGTGCTTTTTCCAAATTAAACCATCAGGGCAAAATAAGACATTTCATTTCACAGATATGATTGATGGCTAAATGTGAATCCCAGGGAAATGACAGTCAGGCTAACTTGCGCACACACACACACACACAACCCAGCTTTGCTTGTAAATAAACTAAACCTCTAAATAACAAAGATCCCAGCCTAGCTGGCTTCCTGCATGTCACTGCATCAGACGTCAAAAACGATCTCAAACAACAGAGAAACTCACACAGTTGGAGTAATTTGCCAACATTTAGTCAGGCTTCATTAACAGTTTATGAAGCCAACTGCATGTGAACGAGCCTCAGATCTCCCATTTCCTCTTAGCCAATGAGAAGTCCTGAGGAACTCGGCAGAAATGGGGGGCCTTTACCCAGAATCCTCTGGGGTCCTGTCCGTTCTCCACAGGGCCTCCTCCGGCTCCAGAGCGGTAATCGTCTCCGTAACTCTGACATCGGACACGGGGGTGGTGGGGGTTTGGGGGGAAGAGGGGGTGATTGGGGGGGGTTTCACCCGGGGTAAAAAGTTTTCATTTACCTCTCAAGGCTGAAAAATGTGCCGCAACTTCTTAGCGTTTCAGAAATGATTACTGGGCTTGTCTGACAAACAGACTGAACTGAGGCTGTGTATTTTCTTTTGGGCCGTGGTAGCCATTAGCAACCAACCAGAGTGCTCTGGATGTGGGGAAACAAGCACAATGCTAATGTCTTGGTTATTTATTCTATTTTCCAGCGTAGAAAAAAACTGCTTCAGTCGCATTTCTGACCAAGCAAGCACGCGATTGGCTGAGGAGAGAGGTCCGTGTGGAATGGGTTTGAGTGGGGTTTTCGAGGTGGTCTCGAACTTTTAATTCCTGCCTCTGATGTAGTGAAAGGGAGAGGCAGAGAGAGGAGAAGAGACAGAGGAGGAGAGAGAGAGGAGGAGAGGGAGAGGAAGAGAGAGAGAGGAGAGGAAGAGAGAGGAGGAAAGAGGGAGAGGGAGAGGAAGAGAGAGAGAGAGAGAGAGAGAGAGAGAGAGAGAGAATGAAAAGAAACTCTGTTCCTGAGATGTAACAACAGATAAAGCATGACAGAACAAAGACAGCAGGAGACAAGAACACATCCATCAACAACCCAACCCTAAAACCAGGTGGTGACCCTCCCCCCTCTCTCCCTCCCCTCTCCCCCCTCCCCTCCCAGTCTGGACTCCCTGCAGCCTCTGTGGTCGGGGCGGTGAGGACGCCGCACGCCACCCTGACATTCTTTCTGCCAAAAAGTGATCTCTGAGCTCGACGTGGCTTCCCCCGCTCCACACTCAAGCCCTCTTTATGAAGGGAAATTACCTTTCACCTCCCCCCCCGGAGCAGGGGGATTCTTATTGGAGGAGCCCACTGAGTCCGTGTTCATTAATTGTCATTAAAAGCTGAAGTGCAGAGTGGAGTTCTCCTGTGACCTTTGGCTAGTTTGAGGACCTGTTATGTTTCATCATTACCACTCGTGCTTTTTAATGGGCAGCATGCTGGCTCTTTTATTACAGATAGTAGATTCTCTCCCAGACTAGTTCCCTCTCCTGCCTAACGGCCCGCTGGGATGGGGTTTGCGTTACATTGTTGATGTGGGTTTCCGGTGGTTTCTGTAGAAAGCAGCTCTCCTGCTGTTTTAACAATCTGAGGCCACAGACGGCGTCCGTGCGTGTGTGTGTGTGTGCGCGTGTGTGTGTGGACATCCAGGGCATCTGGCCACTCCAAACGAGAAAGTTTTCTACCACTGCAGAGAGAGTGATGAGAGAGAGAGAGAGAGAGAGAGAGGGAGAGGGAGAGGAAGAGGGAGGGGGAGAGGACTCATTCCTCAGCGAGAGGTGATGAACACGAAGCATCACAAAGCCAGCACTTTACTCTAATTGGACGGAAGGTGGCTATCCCTGGTGTCATAAATAACCCCGAGCAGGAAACGGAGAGGGAGGGGCGGGGGGGGGCGGGGGGAAACCGAGCAGACCACTTTAACATTGTTCAGCCCCCCCCCCCCAGGGGCCGTCAAGGAAGTGGCGTAAATAACCTCTCGGCTAACTGAGCTGTGCCTGCCTGTAAACACGGCATCGAGAACTAATATTCAGGTCAGCAGCACAATGATTTAGTCTCTCTGGAGACGACTGACGACTAAATCAGTCTGCTCTTCCATCCAGCCTCAGCTTGTCTCCCAGGGCACCAAGATGGTTTGGAATTGGAGCCCATAAAATATATATATATAGTTATATATCTATAGGGTGTCAATAGATTTCCTCAGTCAGATCGAGGGCGGAGATGCGGGCAAAGTTAACGATGTTAAGCAGCTTCGAAGGGTTTGTGGCTAAACCCCAGAGTGCCAGAGTGAGAGCGGATCAAGATTCACTAGATAGCGTAAAGCCTTTTAATTTGTTTGCAAGCTTGGGCTGGTAATCAATCACACCCAGACAGAGAGAGTAATGCACATGTCATTATTTAACTTGCTATCAATTTGCTATCGAGAGGGAGAAAGAGAGGGGTGGAGGGGCGTGAGAGGGGAGGGAGAGAGAGGGAGGGAGGGAGGGAGGGGAGCGGTGGATAGATAGAGGTCATGGGAGAGGTGGAGTGAGCTTGTTTCTACTTGTTACTCTACTTGATCTTAGGAGGATCTCAAATGTAATCTTTAATGTTTTGGAATACTCTTAAAACACTTTCAGCTTTTTAATTCTACTGAAATCCAACTTCTCAGGACTTGGTAACAAGCACAATCATCATGGTAGCACAAATTACAAAAAATCCTCTCACTTAACAATCGCATTATTGTGCTTAGCCTTAGTGAGAAGGGGTCGGAGAGAAGCTGTATTTAGCTGGAACAGTCCAAGTAGCATTCAGAGGAAAGAAGAGGAAGAAGAACTAGAGTCCCTGTTCTCCCCAAGGTGCACAGGGTAATTGGTCGTTCCTCCTTGGCTGTATCCTGAGAGGAGAGGAGGGGAGAGGAGAGGTGTCTACCCCCCCCCCCCCCCCCCCATCCATCTGTCACACAGGCACCTGGAGAGGCGCTGCAGTCCTGGCCTGCCTAAAAGGCCGATCATTAAGGCGTTACAATAACAAATGTACGGCCATGTTGGCCTCTCGATCACAGCAGTGTGCTGCGCTGATGAAGCGGACCACCTTGGCCTGGTTCTGCTGAAGAGGAGGGAGACATGCGGCTAACTTAAGGAAGGGTTTCTGCTTTCCTGCTCCCCATGTGTCACTTCCTGTCCGTCCATGGTCGGATCCTTTCAGCCTCAAGGTTCCTGGCTCTCTGTCTCTCTCTGTCTCTCTCTGTCTCTCTCTGTCTCTCTCTCTTTCTCTCTTTCTCTCTGTCTCTGAGGTGATGTGGAGGGTAGAACATCCTGCTGAGATTGATACAACACACACACACTCTCACTCACACACACACTCCCACCTGAGTACACACCATCTCTGTACTCTCATTCTGTTTCCCTCCCCACACACACACACACACACACAAGGTCATAGTAGGTCTGGAGGGGATGATGATGAATGAATGTGAAGGTGTCATCCTGGACAAACACAACTGAAGCCACATGCTGTGACATCCTGAACAATATGGCTGCTGCAGCGGCAAGCTGGGAGGGAAACGCTTCTCCAGGGCCTGCCCACGCTGAACTCAACACACTCTCACACACACACACACACACCCAGGCTCACACACACACACACACACCCAGGCTCACACACACACACACACACAGGCTCTCTCTCTCACACACACACACACACACACACACCCAGGCTCACACACACAGGCTCACACACACACACACACACACCCAGGCTCTCACACACACACACCCAGGCTCACACACACACACACACACCCAGGCTCACACACACACACACACACACACACACCCAGGCTCTCACACACACACACACACACCACACAGGCTCACACAGGCTCTCACACACACACACAGACACACACACACACACACCCAGGCTCTCACACACACACACCCAGGCTCTCACACACACACACACACACACCCAGGCTCACGCTCCTTAAACACTAGTCCATGGTGTCCCCCCTCCGCTAACACATCACACGCTGAACACTCTACTGTCATACAAGGTCAGTGGTCTTGGATATTCTCAGTGTTGATGAATGGATCCTCTGGATGTCACCTGTTCCCCTGGTTACCTCGTACTGTTACAGCCTAACTAATGTGCTTGTGCCTCCATGCTAATCTCAGACGCCCCCCCTGCTGTGCCTCTGTCCTGTGAGGGGGATCAGATAAATAGCTGAGCATAAACGCCCTCTTAAAATATGACATTACCGTGGTTTGAGCAGGAAGGGAGTGCAGGGGTCTCTCTGGAGGTGGGGGGGGAGGCGGGGGGGAGGCTAGGGGGGGGGGAGGCGGGGGGTGAGGGGAGGCAGGGGGGGGGGAGGTGAGGGGGGAGGCGGGGGGGGGGAAGGGGGGGGGGCAAGGGGGGGGGGGGAAAGGGGGAGGCGAGGGGAGGCGTCGGTGTTGGCCTCATGGAGATGCAGGGCCTCTGGAGGTTTGTCCTGCAAAGGCCCTGATGTGGCGAGGAGAGGGACGAAGGGAGGGAGGGAGGAACCGCTAAGAGTTCAGGGAGGAGAATGAGGCGCTCTGTGACACAGGGGAGGGAAAGAAAGATCTAGAACGTTTTTATACTTTGAGGAGGGAAGGGAGGTGTGGGGAGGAGGATGGGGGAGGAGGACGGGGGGAGGAGAGGGGGGGAGGATTGGGGAGGAGAGGGGGTTTCCGCACAACCATGTGGAGGTTTGGGAAATATATGAAACCTTGTCACATAGTAAAGGTAGAGAACTTGTCTCTATTGGTTCAGACAGTGACCTGCAGCACAAGGACTAACTATTTCCAGATGTCTGCTGGGCCTGTTACAGCTCCAGATACAGCAGAGAGGCAGGGAGGCAGAGGCAGAGAAGAAGAATGCAGGGAGGAAGAGGCAGGGAGGAAGAGGCAGAGAGGAAGAGAGGCAGGGAGGAAGAGGCAGGGAGGCAGGGAGGCAGGGAAGCAGGGAGGAAGGGAGGCAGGATTTTAAAATCGCAAATCAAATTTGGAGCAACGCATTAAAGCTCTCAGGCTAGTTGTGTGTGTGTGTGTGTGTAAATGTATCTGCGCTTCTAAAAACTGCTGAAAAATGAATGCTGAGCTGTTTCTAAAGTAATGCTTTAGATTTCTCTCCCTCTGAGCTACTGCCCAGAAAGGAATCCTCTTCTTTTTTTTTTTTTTACTTTAATTTGTTCTGCTTTTTGGTGCGTCTGTTCATCGCAGATCCGACATCAATCACTTCATTCAATTTTTGTGTTCATTTTTTACATCATCATTTCGCATTTTGGCCTGTCGTTACCAATGATGAATTGAGAAAGATATTGTTTGTTAATGGTAACATTAGGCTGTAACAGCAGAGAAAAGGAGTTTCTGATGTGTGTGTGTGTTTGAATTGTCTCTCGGAAATGTTTTCTCAAATGGGTTTGCCAAATCCAAGGCCTTCAAAATCTGGGGTGTCTGCAGAAGGCTTTTCACAGTCATAACAGCTCAATATCCTCTGACGACTAGGAAGAGGACTTTCACTGTAGGGACGAGGAAAAAATGCTGTTTCCTGAATGTTCACATTGCTGATTAAGGCAACAAAGAAAATGTTAGAGAGGGAGAGAGAGAGGGAGAGAGAGAGAGAGAAAGAGAGAGAGGGGGAGAGAGAGAGGGAGAGGGAGAGGGAGAGGGAGAGAGAGAGAGAGAGAGAGGGAGAGGGAGAGGGAGAGGGAGACAGAGAGGGAGCTAGAGAGAGGGAGAATCGGTCCTCTAGTACCAAAAGTAAAATGATACTCCATACATTTTAAGGTAAAGCTATACTTCAAACACCTACATAAAAAAATATGACTGTATATTTATAGGTAGTTCACAGTTTATATAAAGAAGTAGTGTGTGGTAGTAGTGTATTTTTTGGAGGGTCTTAATTTCCAGTCTTTCTGCATTACTCTCCCTCCAAGAGGCTGAAAGTGAAGTCCGCTACACACGATATTCCCACAGAATCCCAGGATACCTTCCGAAAATCTCAGCAGCGCTCGGGGGTGTCTAGCTAGGCGTCACAGGAGACGCTAAGTGAATGAGAGTCTTATCGTCGAGGGGCGGGATATACAAAGTAATCCTGCTGTTCCTCTGTTCCGATCCAGCTCCTCTAGAACCCGGCCACATCCAGGCCTTTTAACGCTCAGGAATGTTGGCTGGCCGGCCACAGCCTCAGGGGCGTCCCCCCCCCCCCCGGCAGGTTCTCTCCTCTCCGTCTGAAATCCACCTGTGATCCCCTCCCGTCTTCCTATAGCACCGACTGAATCCCAGACAGCCTGCGAGCCAATCAAAAGACTCTCCTGATTCCAAGAGGACATCAAAACAACACGGAGTCAGGAAGCAAAGTGGCATCAGATCCTGTGAGCTGCTGATGTTTCTTTAATGATCTGCAGAGCAGCCAGGCAGGAGGAGAGCAGAGACACTGAAGGACGTCCTCTCTAGACTTCTTCTTCACGGCCTTCCTGTCGAGGCCCACAAACTCGGGTTCCGCTCCGCTACCGGCTTTCTGCTAATGCGAATGTATTGAGCCACAGTGAAATTGCTTGGTTAACCAGCCTCCCACTTTTAAAGCATCGGGGATCTATTAGAGTTACTGAGCTATGGAGGGAAACATCTGCCCTTGGATGTGTGTGTGTGTGTGTGTCCTCCTGGCTAACGCACGCTAGCTGGGCTGAAGCAGAGAGGGTGGAGCTTTCCACGTCTCTTCACCCTCTCACTCCCCAAAGTCTAACCGATCAGGAAATTAAAAAATTCACTCAGAAAACAAGACAGCAGGTTTTACTCAACCACAACCCCTCCCCCCCCCCCCCCCCCCTCCCCTTGCAACTCAATGCGCACACTTAGCCCTGAACTATCAGGACAGAAGATGGGATCTTTTTCCGCCCCAAAAACGATCGAATGTTTCATTTTAATCACTCTGATTAGTCCTGCTGATAAAACGCTCCAGACGAACACAGCAGCTCAGCGTTTTCTGCTGCTTCTTATCGTCTCTCTGCTCTCACGCAAGTCCAGGTTCCTCCAAACCTCTAATGATCTCCGCGTTCCGTCCAGTCAAGCTTCGGTATCGGCAGGTTGCGTCACTCACTCCCATGATACCAGTTGCTATAGGTTACCACCCGGTCGTATTCTAACACGAGTGAAGCCCCAGAGATAACAGGGCAGCTGATCTGGACCAATCACGTCTGCTTGCTTTGGCAGTCAGGCCGTTTTCAGACCTATCAGGTAAGGAGGTTAAGAAACCATCGAGATCCTCACATCCCCCTAATTGGACGTGATGCTTTTTTAAACAGGCTTTTGTTGACAAGCCCTCGCTGAAGTCTAATCCCTCGTGTAAACACTCGCACGTCTTTCGGAAGGCGGACTTCAGAGCTTCCACCTGTCGCTCGGCACAGCGCTGTCAACAGCTTCCTAATCCAGACTGACAGGGGCGGCCTTCAACACTCTGAGCTGTCCAAGAGCCTCAGACAGCAGCCTAGCAGAACCTGCTCCATGTGTTGATCTGAATCCAGCGCCTGTTCCAGGAGTCCTTCCTGGAGAGGCTCCAAGCAGAGATGTGCTTCCTGCCTTGAAGAGTTTGAACCTGGGCCACCTGGTCCAGTGATTCTTGGCATGGGCTTCTTTCTGAGGCATGCTTCAAGACCAGTGTAAGCCATTATGGCTAGTTATCTCGTTATAAACATGATTTATGTCTCAGGCTGAAGAAGGTGTGGTGGAGGTTTCTGTTACAGTTAACATTTTCGGGAATACGATGCCGAAAATGAAGTCTGCCAAGATGGTCAGATTGGTAAATTTCCACGGTTGATCGAACCTGAGTCACGTGTTCGTAAAGAATTCTGAGTCTCCGGGGGCTCATTTCAAAGCCAGATATTAAAGCGGTGAAACATGAATAGAATTCAAATGCCTCGTTTTGGAGAGATCAGCATGGCATCCTCTGTCATGGACGTACTTCAGAATGACCTCCAAAGATTCAATAGGAACGTTCCAAACAGTGGTGAAAGCAGATAAGGATATCAGCCATCCGACATCTCGTCTGGGGGGACTCTGCATGTCTCAATAACACACGCTCCTTACAACAGTCAGGATAAACTGGACTGCCATTGGACACACATGACTGAGGACCAATCAGAAGGCCCCAGCAACCAGCCACATTATTGACCCCTTCGCTGTGGTGAAAAATTGAAGTCCCGCAGATAAGATTAAAGATAATTGAGGGGTAATGCTCTTTACAAACAATGAGATGGTTTTCCCTCTTTAAGAGGTTAATGACCCATGTCCTCCACCACAGTTCTGTGTGTGTGTGTGTGTGTGTGTCTTTGTCTCTCTCTCTCTCTCATTCTCTCTCTCTCTCTCTCTCTTTCTCTCCCCCCCTCTCTCCTTTTTTTATAAAGTATGGAATGCAAAAAATAATGAATCCCTGCAAGTGTGTGATTACGGCCACGCTAAGCACTTAACAAGAACACACACACACACACACACAAGGAGCATGCCACATTCAGAGGCTAATCGTATAATCTTCGTTAACATATTGTTGTTATTTTGAAGATCACAGTTGGTGAGATCATGCTGTTTTTGTGTCGTTTTTTTAAGTTCCTCCATTAGATCTCGCCCTTAATGGCAGTATAGATAAGCCACTAACTCATTAGCATGGAAGGACCCTGCAAGAAACGAAGCAATCACACGGTAATTCCACAGACAAACACAGGAGTCATAAATCACTTTCTCCCACACACAGAGCGAGCAGATTACACTGACACACACAACCGCTTCGCCAAAATACCCGACCTGCAACCCGCCTGAGACGACCTTCACACAACTTCCACGCTCCCAAACACACGGAACTCCCTGACCCCGACCCAGGAAACACAGATAAGGCTGGGCTGACCTCAGCAGAGACTTAGCCAAGCGGCTAGCTTCAGAGAGAGAGAGAGAGAGAGAGAGAGAACATAATTACTTTTGAAAAGTGCATTATAGTTCTAGGTGGTTAGGAGGTACTGTGTGTTATGTTCTAGATGGGTTCCAGGCTTGCCTGTTCCTTCCACTTCTGCTGTTCCATCTTATTTTCCCATCGCTGAGGCTAATGAAGATGAATGGCTGAATCTCAGTACATCAAACTCCTACTGTACCTCCCGGGCAGGAAGCAAACAGTCTGGATGGACGGCCCCTTGGAAACTCTGGAAGCTCAGGATGCCTGGAAACTAAAACATGTGAGTTAGGACAGGGCTGCTCTCCTGCTGCCCCCCCCTGCTGCCCTCCTGCTGCCCTCCTGCTGCCCCCCTGCTGCCCTCCTGCTGCCCCTCTGCCCCCTGCTGTAAAGTTATTTATGGGAGTCAGGTAACTGAGCGGTTAGGGAGTTAAGCTAGTAATCAAAAGGTTACCGGTTCGATTTCCGGCTATGCCAACATGATGTTGTGTCCTTGGGCTAGACAATTCACCCTACCTGCCTCAGGGGGGTTGGGGGGGGGGGGGGGGGGGGCAGCAGTCTCTCTGGATAAGAGCGTCTGTTTAAATGACTACATTTAAAATGATGGATGTATTTCCCTGAGTTGCTGACGCCCACCTTCGCCTGGCCTACATTGGCCCCTGCCTGATAAATATAAACACTCTGCTGCTTATCATTTCAAGCATGCTGGGATAGACTGTGGAGGGAGGCTTCATGGCTTCACAGGACTGGTGGTGGTGTGTTATTTTTTGCTGACACTTTCATCCATTTCCCTGCAGCTCAACTGCAAGTTCCTTGGGTTTTTTTGTTTGCTGTTGTATTAGACGGCTCCCCTCATGCGAGTGTTGCAGTAAAACAGTTTTTAGATCCTTGATTCTTTTGGGTTTGTAGTTGGAGACACTGGACACATTCTGATCGTTCTAAAGATCTCACAAGCAGACAAATGGTACAGAAGATCTGAAACCAGGGGGGGGTCAGATGGCTCAATGGTTAAGGCGTTGGCCTCATGATCAGAAGGTTGTGAGATCGAGCCCCCGCTGTGGCTATACGATGCTGTGTCCTTGGGCAAGGAACTTCACCCCTACCTGCCTCAGGGAAAAATGTCCCTGCACAAACTGTAAGTCGCTTTGGATAAAAGCGTCTGCTAAATGAATATATGTAAATGAACCAACAACAGAAGCAAAACACAAAACGTACAAACCCATCATTCCTACAGCCAGTTCTGCCTTCGCTGCACAAACATCCAACAGAGACATGATCCTCTTCATTTCCACCACACAGTCACACAGTCCCAGATGTCCCTGCCCCCTTCTGAGGACCACTAATATGAAGGCC
>CM059319.1:11050336-11076849 GCA_030340685.1 Protosalanx chinensis
AACCCTCCCAGCAGATGAAGTTAGCCGGTGCAGACGTGTTAAACCCAGGGTTAGGGTGTTCAGGAGTCTCCCAGTTCGTCTTTTAGTGGACCGGAGACCAAGGTTAGCAGCATTCCGCTGGTCACATGTCACTATCTCATGTCCTTACAGTGAAATCCATTAAAAGGGAGAGAGGAAGGGAGGGAGGGGGGGGGGATGAATGGATGAATGAATGGAGGGATGTGCAGGCAGATATACGCTGTAGATGGATGAAGAAGAAGGAGGACGAGGGTGATGTTTAAAAGCATTACGACATTCTCACTAACCCTTCTTCACTCATTCACCATAAATCTGCATCTCTATGACCCCCCCCCGCCCCCCATCGCCCCCCATCACCAGCACCCCCATTCACAAAAGGGACCCATGGATGTGCCCCCCCCCCCCCCTCGCCAGTGCCTGATCCACAAAGGGCTCTTTGGGGCCTTCTGTGTAATCTCTTAATGAACTGCGCTAGTCAAGAAGGAGCTTTCCTTTTACACTGGGTCTTGTACAGCAGGCCTCCACCATTGTTTCTTGTGCCCCAACTACAAAATGGATTACTAGTAGAGGAGGGGGGAGGAGGGGGCTGTTACTGGGGGAGGAAGAGGAGGGGGGAGGGGAGGGAGGCTCATGCATCTGTGATAAAGTAGTTGAGTTATGACGACAATACGGTTAAATCGACACACTCTGAGGGTCCGAAGGTGGGCTAGGGTGGGGTGTTATTCCCTCCTCTCACACACACACACTCCCACACACACACACACAGAGCCCCTGGTTTATTCGCTCCCTCCACACAAAGGCAGTACCCTAGCCTGAAGCATTCCTATTCCAACATTCATCCTCTCTCAATGGTCCAGAAAGCAGAGAGTCGTGTCCCCACAGCTGCAGGGTGAATCTGGGTCCTGGACTGCAGGCTTCAGAATAAACCTGTTTACTGTTTGTCTCTGAAAGAACAAGATTTATCCTAAAGACCTTGTGGACAACATTAAACTACTAATGTGGGAGCCGGCGGTTAATTAAACAGAAGCTGTCCATGTTGACAACTTTATTATTCGTTGGTTTATAAAGAAAAGGGAGCTTTAGAAATGAAAAGGTGGCATTGTGGATGTTAAGAGCTTGATGGCTTGCTGGAACAAAACGCTCCGGTTTGAACCAGAGTACAACACGAAAGTCACTGTTGTCAAACTTTGCTACAGTGTCAGGCCAATTAAGACGAGGTAAATAAGTGAGAAGTTAAAGGTGGTGGACCGCACAGTGTGGAAACAATACCGGCTGCATCACCTTTGACCCCGTCATCCAGACAGAACGCTGGGAATGTGCACACACGCTCATTCCGTGGAAGGCTTGCGCTGTCTGTGCAGAACTGAGGCCTTCAGACTGAGGCCTGTAGACTGCTCAGAGGATCACAGCCTTTTTTTAAGGCCTGTTTTCAAAAGAAAGCGTTGACGTGTAACGTTAAACGACACAAGGGGATCTGAAACACTCTCAGTTGTTTCTGGAAAACCAGAATGTTTTTCTTGTGTTGGACCGGGAGACATATTGACGTGTTTCAAAGAAACCCTGACGTTTAAATGGGATAAAATGAACTGCAGATCACTTGAAACGTTCAACTGGAGAGAAAAAAAATATATAATGTTATGCTAATTGACATCATGTTTTACATTTATCGAGATTAAATTATTCAAAGTAAACTATTAAAGTATACATCTAAATATCTTCCTGTAGGCCTTAACAGCCTGAGTACCAATGGAAACTAGCCTTTTGGCTATAATTGGGTGCATTTACATTTTATCTGTAAAATGTCAATTAATGTATACTGTCCCTCTATAACACCCTCTATAACAAATACAAAGTAAATGTAAAAAAAAATAATGGAGTTTGTGTGAAAAGCATTTCTTTAAACGCGCCTCCGCGCGCAGACAACATTCCCGCTCTTCGTTGTTTTTGCATCAGTCTTTAGTGCCTCCGTGTCACGGTCTCCTTTAGACCGGGTTCCTCTCGAGAAGCTGCCAAATGGGGATCTAAATCCCCAACCACCACCACGAGAGCCGCGCGTGAAGACGAGCACCAACACTGACGGAGAGCGCGTGAACCGAATTCAGAATGTCTGTTGCTGCATTTTGATCTGATGCGCGTGCAGATCCATCAAACCATACCCATCACGATGTGATGTTAGATCATTTGCCAGGGTGGCGGTGCAGCAGTTCTCTGGCAGACACCGCACCGCGAGCTGCACAGCACGAGCCAGGGAGAGACACCGCACTGCGAGCTGCACAACACGAGCCAGGGAGAGAGCGCGAGCCGCTGTGCTGCACAGCTCAGAAACAACCTAATCTAGGATGCAGACACTGTGCAGCCCCGAAACTTTGGAGTCAAACCTTCACTATTAACGCACCGAGTTAAACCCGTTAAAGAAGGAGGAAAGACTACAAGAGAGGGAACATTATTCACTGCGATGATCCGTGCAAAATGCAACAATGGACACCTGTTCAATTCCTCTTTCTAACTGGATCATCTGTGCCTTACTTTCATGCAGCTAGAAATATAAAAATAAAAGTATACTGGCATCCGCTTGCTTAAGGATAACTATCCTAATTTAATGACACAATAGAATTATAAAATAAGAGTTTTGGGGGGGTTCGCTGTGACAAACAGGCAGGATAACCCTCTTGAGATGGATCTGTGACACCCTTCAGACTGTCTGAAGTTCTGCTGTTTAATGCAGAACTTTAATGTGGCTCCAGTCTATCTTCATGGGTCTGAGTTAGAGGGTTTCAAACGAGACCCCAAGCTGAAAGAGGCTCATCCTACCCCAATAAGTGTTCATATCAACTGTGCCCAGGCCCACAATCCTCAAGTCCAAATTTTGGAAAATAAATTAAAGTATCAATCATATTTGAACCAAAAAAAGAGAGATAGAGAATTTGAAGGCGGAAAACCGGACTGGAATAAAACTAAACTGCTCTAAGGTGAAGGGTGAGCCTCGCAAAAATTAGAAAATTATTTGTCCTCCTGTTTTTAACTCACTTTGCATAGCAAATACCGAGAGGAAAAGGCCATGAATTTAGTGAAAGACCCCCAACAATTTAAATCAATTTATATTCAAATGAGGAGTGTGTGGACAGACATGTAAAGACAGTTACATTGCCCTTTTTCTTTACAAATCAATTCGACAATAATGTAAATGTCGACATGATGCGAAGCCAAACCTCCATTACTGCAGCCCAGTAAATCTAAAGCGAAATTTAGATGTCAAAAAACATTTCTGAAGTCAGTTCGTCGCGTTTTAGCCTCTCAGAATAACAACTCTTCACCAGATTAACACGGACCTGAACCCAGCGTTATTAACAGAAGCACAAAGACATGATATCATATCTAGATGAAATGCACAGATTAGTGAGCGCATTAGAGGACAGATCTGCAGCCTGCTGCTGGATCACTGATCTGATGAGACACACACTCACACACTCCACTGCGAGAGAATCAGAAACCCCATCCAGCCTCCTGAACCAGCATCTGAAGTGTGTGTGTGTGTGTTCTGGATGATGTTACTTACTTGGTATTAGTCGTGTTCCAGTAGATGGACTCCAGAATGAGAGCCCGGGACCAGTTCACCTTGCATGCAAGAAACAAAACTCCCAAATAATATCTCCACATCGAGTCTCCCATTATTGCAGCTCCTAGACTGTCTCAATCCAAAAGATGGATGTCCCAGAAAAAAGAGAAAAGGTTGAGGATCTGTAAGAATTAAGCTCTATATCCCGATGCAAAAACGGAATAGGACTCAAACAAAAGAACAAAACGATGAAATGTGGAGCATCTCCAGAAGAAAAAGACCTGCGCTCGCGACTGAAGTCCCTGTACACGAGCTCCTCTCTCGCGCACAGCAGTGTTTCATTCAGCGGATAGATAGTTGATATTTCCCCTCAGCCTGTGGACTTGAGGGTACATTCCTCTCAAAAAGGGCGACCTGTGCCGCCGCAGGTGCCCCCTCTTCCACAGGGGGGACGCAGTGTAGAATAAATCCCCCGTTTGTTCGCTTCTCAGTAAAGCAGCAATGCAGGTACCAAATCCAAAGTGCGCGAGCTCCCGTCTCGTGTAGCAGCCAGGCAAAGCGCGAGAGAAACAGCTCGAGGTATTATTCCCTTTTTTTTTTTTTTTATCAGCAAAAACTGGCAACAACAAAAAAATTATAAATAATTAACTGTGGATGGTTGTAGGAAAATGAGGGAAAAAACACAATGATTTTGGTATGAAATTAAAATGATCAAATATGAAAATGAAAGAAAGCAAATTAACTCGAATGAAAGTTCTCATAGTAATAGGTTCCTTTCCGTAGCAAATGAGTAGCTGTTAAATTGAATATCCTGCAAATCCAAATGAAATGCTAAAACACAGGGATGCTTGAACGCTGCACGAGTCCTGGATTGCAAGTAACTGCAAGTGACCGCGAGACGGAATATTTGCCAGAGCTGGTTTTACCTTGGCTCCGCCCACCTCGCTCCTCATTGGCAGAGCTTCTTTTACCGTTGCTCCGCCCACCTTGCTCCTCATTGGCCAGAGCTTATTTTACCGTGGCTCCGCCTACCTCGCTCCTCATTGGCCAGGTTGGTAAGAATCCTTCTGTCAATCAAACAAAACAACCCCGCAACTGGTTCAAATTAACTGCAAATAACCGAAGATTAAGAAATTAAATAAAATTGGGGAAAATCTGAAGATAGTTCAATCCCATTGTAGAACCATCAGTCATGTAGGCTAACATATTGATGTTGGGATAATTTCTTAGGCTAAGGAACAAATTAGCAGACAATCTTCAGTGCGGTGTCTATCTGTAACTGGCTACAAAGCTTTATTAATTTTAGTTCCTTGGCTAAACGTTTTCCGTTATCAGTTACAGACAAATCTAATACATCACAAAAACGAAATCCATAACCTATTAAGCTAAACCAAATCTGATGACACGGCTCTTCATAACGTGTTGGACCTATAGATGACCGTGGACTTTATTTGGAATATTTGGAATATGACATGATTGTTTTGAATGATGTTATTATCAGACATTCAGAAGAAAGTGTGCAGATGTTTCAGATGTTTCTGAAGATCCTCGAGCTCTCCTGGACATGGGCTCGCGCGACATGGTTTTACCACGAGGCAACAGCGCGCGCTAGCGGAGAAAAACAACGGTTTTAGTAATAAAAAAAAAAAAGAGTTTTGTTCGTAAACCAAGAAATACAGATATTTTGTATTTTTTTAAGCTATAGTAATTATATTATTTGTCATCGATCATAACACCACGGTGTTGATGATAAAAAAAAGAATAAAGAATAAAACCCAAAAGTGACTAACCCAAATATCAGATCAAATCGGCCTAAATCACAATAATACGTGCATGTTGGATTTTTATTTTATAATGGTTATTCTTTTAATTATAAAATAGTATTATGCATAGCATATAACGTTAATTGCGTTATTATTTCATGATTGTAGGATAATCCTTAAGGAAAACAAAGTAACAAAACTAACGATATTAGAAATGTGTCTATTAGTTTAGATATTTCACTAATGTAGACAAATAAAGTCTAGATTGTATTTCAACTTGCAATGCAACGTTAATTTGCCATTTATTTAAACAACTAATTGGGTCCTTGGAAGCTTCTTTGATGTCTGCAAACTACAGTCCAGGTGCCAGAAGACAGGTGAGAAGTTTTCTCACTCTTCAACAATTTAATTTAATCAGTGAGTATTTTAGAGGTGCAATTGAGTATTGGGATGTTTACTTGACTGCTGATCAAATGGCTGCAAACACACACACACACACACACACAGGTCCTGCAGTCTATTAATGTTTATTGGAGTTGAATATTAAATTACGACCATTGAAATGAAAGATATTTTAGGCTATTTCGGGATATTCACACCTAAAACGGACTAACAAGTCATATTAAAACATGACTTCACAGTTTACACTAGTAGAGCACACAGCACCGTCCTGCTCTGCCGGAATCTTAACATTAATTAACATAAAAAATGGGATGGTAACTACATAAGTGCAAGATCACTAACTTAATGTTGTTATCCTTTACTGACAGACAGTGGGTAAGAGACATGCAGCAGGAAAGAAGGATGTTCTTAGGAGAGACGGGAGGAAGGGGGAGTTCAGTAGTCTTATAAATATCTCTTACCTTCCTAAAATAAGAGGTTAAAGATCAGGATATTGACTTGAGAGCTTTTTCCAGGATATCAGTCAGGAAAGATACACACACCAACTTTTCAACAGATGACTGCAAATGCTTAGAAAGTTTCCATCCAGTCAACGTGTTTAGAAAAGGTTTGCAGAGACAATTGAACGCTATACGAACTGTTGAGGAGCCAACTTCATCCCACAGTGAAATCTACACAGCCAAAAATACAAAGCAAAGAAAATTTGAATCAAGCCACTAGGTGCATTTAGTTATTAGTAAAGTTAATCATAACAATATTCTACATTCCCAACTATAATAGGCTACTCTTAACCTTAAATAGCCCAAAGAGGAAAACATGAATAGCCCAAATCAGTATTTGTAATACTTAAGCCACTGGGCTACAGTGAGAACCAACTTGGCCTTATATGATCTATTCCAATAGTCTGTACTATTATTATGTGACAATTTTATTATTATTATTTTATGTGACAAAAGTAATTGGGATATTGTTTTAGGCATCTAAATAATTTAAATATAAATATTGGTATGGCCTACTTGAAAATCTTGTGTGTACATGGACTTTTGGGATCTTGATGAAATCTATATTCAAAATTTGAGACAAATTTGAGGGAATAATTTCCGTGGTTCCTTAACTTTTAATGTTTAAATACAGATTAAGAATAAATATTCGTATTTATATATATATATATATATTGGAGGGGAGGCCAGAAAAAAATATCAGTGTTAATGTAGTTTAGAACTTATTGATTTTTAGTTTGATTTAAATAGTAAAACATTACTTTTTATCTTGACATCATTTAGAACAAATGAACATCTTTCAACAGCACTGAGTTGTGACTGTTCACATTTAGTCACTAAGCAGAAGCTCTTATCCAGAGTTACTGTCTTCCATCAGTGTCCCAGGGCCTCAGACCTCCATCAGACAGCAGAGTTTAACACAGACAGTCTTGTTATTTACGGGAATTTACGGGGGACACTAACTTCAGAGACTTATTAAATTGTTATAATTTTGTTTTAATTCAATGTAAAAAACAAAACAAAAAACAACTTGAGTGGTAGCATTCAAGGGATTTATTGGTGAATTTTTCGGTCCCCATCAACAACTGGGGGAAAATAACCACAGGACAAATCTCACCTAGTTGAAAACCCTTTTAAAACCACTTGAGGTCCAACAGTCATTCAAAACATGAGCGCACACACTCACACTGACTCACTCACACACACACACTTCCCACACATGCACAAATACAGACCCTAGACTGCAGACCTCAACGCAAAGCTACTTAGTCTTACCTGAACTTGGACATCCGATAAAGAACACTAGTTATTTGCGAGGGACTTTTTCCAAAAGGGAGAACTAATGAATGAGATCCGTGATGGATGAGCTCATTGTGGTATAATTATCTTTTTTTTTCTTCCGTTGTTGTTGTAGTAATAAAGTGTGGATTCATGTCACATTATCTCACAGAACATCACAGCGAGTCTATTATTACATCATACAGGACACGCTTCCCTGCCCCCCCCCCTCCTCCCCCCCCCCCCCCCCCCCCCCCCCCACACCTCGTGCTGAATGGTTCGATCAGCTGCAGGCTGGTCTGGGAGTGGATCTGGGTTCACATCTGTGTGAGCCGGGACAGGCTCATGTTGGCATGCGGGGGGGGGTTACTGAAAGTAAAGGTCCTCTAAAGGTTTGGGGGGATCGAGGGGGGCTAGAAAAGGAGGGATGGTGGAGTACACAAACCTGTTAGCTGGAACAGAGACGTTAACTGAAACCCCTCCCCCTTCTATCACACACACACGCAGACAGACACACGCACGCACACACACGCACAGCAGTGAACACCTGGCCCACTCCCAAACTGCTATGCAGGCTGTATAAGACAGCATTTCATTCACTTAACGGGGATGAGGGTGGGGGTCTGTAACCTAGCCTGCCGTTTAAAAACAAACTGCTAAAGAAAGATGGCTGACACTCGCTCATAGGAACAAAAGACCTACAGACTGGAGGGGAGGGCGGGGTGGTGAGACAGCATTCTACACGACAATTCAAAAAGGTCCTTAAAAATGAAAAAAATACCCCCCCCCCCCCAAAAAAAAAAAGCACAAACAATAGTCTTGGAGCGGAGGGAGGTGCAGGGAGGTGCAGCCAGTCAGCTGTGTGGAGGAGCACAGGTGAACCAGGAGCCTCTCCTCCTCTCTGCGGCCAGGTCTGGACACGGTCCACTGGAGAGGAGAGGGGCTCGGCCGGAGGGATAGAGAGGGGGAGAAAGAGAGGGAGGGAGAGAGAGAGAGAGAAGGGGGGAGACAGAGAGAGAGAGCAATACACAAGGCCTTTTCATCGTGGTGACCCTTTTTTCTGTTTTGTTTTTGTTTCCTTGGCCCATCCCTTTCCACGTGAAGCTAGCGTTCCAGAGAGGAGGAGGAGGGTAGCTGTGGGGAGGTGGGGGGAGCAGGAGGGCCAAGGCAGCAGGGCAGCAGGAGGGTCATTCGGTGGCCTTGAGGGAGAAGGACAGCTTGGGGCGGGACTTCCCCTTCCCCAGGATCATCTTCTGCTCCTCTTTCTGCTGCTTCTGTCGATCCTGTTCAAGCTTCATCCGCTCCTCATGGATCTTCCTCTGCTCCTCCACGATACGGAGCTGCTCCTCAGCCTGGACACACACACACAGACACACACCGTCAATAGAATCAACAACAGAATAAAAATAATATTTAGGGTGTATGGAGAAGGTGTGTGTGCTGGGTGCACAGTGTGTGTGTGTATGTAGAGAGAGGATGTATGTGTGTGTGTGTGTGCAGGGTGTACGGAGTGTGTGTGTGTGTGTGTGTGCAGGGTGTACGGAGTGTGTGACCCACCAGTTTGGCCTGAGCGTCTGCTATCTTGCGATTATTTTCCTCCAGGATTTTCTCCAGCTCCTCCCGTTTGGATTTCTCTTCTTCCTAAACGGGCGACACGATGGCATGTTAGCTCACGAACAGGCTGCTCATCAAGAGCCGCTGCACACACACGCGCACACACACAAACACAGCCTTACCCTCATTTAAGACACACACAGACTAACCCTCATTTAAGAGACAGACACACACTCACAGCCTAACCCTCATTTAAGACACACACACACACACACACTGGCCTCTCTGCTAGAACAGAGGAGTAGGGACACGGCTCCTGATCGTGGTCTGAACCCCAGGTTCACATTCTTGGCAGTCAACCGAAAATACACAGGGGCACAAAATAGACCAAAAAACGGCAAAATCCCCAATTTCTTCCCTCTACAGGTGACAAAACCCTCCCACAGGAAACACTCAATCACACCCCGGGCCTTCAGAGTCGAAATACTTCAAATCGAACCTCACTCATCACAGATCAATTCAGATAGAGAAGAACATATATAAAAACACATACAACACATTCAAAAAAATATATATTGCGTCTTTTTTTTTCTTTTTTTCCTTTCCCCATCTTATCATAAATCATCATCAACAAGCATTAAAGAGGGAAAAAAAAACAAAAAAAGGATACAAAAAAAGAGTGAATAGTTTTGGCTCACCACTGCACGCATACCTACGCATTTTCCTTGCCTGTGTACCTACACAACTGGTGAGAGCATTCGGCATTACAACAGATGAATATTTACTGTCTCGTCCAGAGGGTGTCCCCTGCAGAGACAGAAGTGCTCCTGGGGTAGGTGGGTAGGTAGGTGGGTGGGTAGGGGGGTAGCGCCTCCTTCCTCTTTAAAACTGATTCTCTGCATACAGTGTTAGCCTGCGCCCCCTGGCATGGGCATTTAAGAGCCTCGTTCAGCTCAGTTCATAGGGGCCAAGTGGTAGTAGAGTACAGTAGAGTACATAAAGCTGCAGGTGGGGTGGGGGGGGTCAGTTCATGAGCCAGGAGACCAGAGGCCAGTTCAAGTGTGAAATTTGAAGTTAAGTCGGGTGTTAAAACAAACCTGTGTCCAAAACTTCAAAAAAATACAAAACCCCTAAGGAGAAGCAATCGTGAGGACATGACATTTATACTTGTTCCTAAAAAAAAGTGTTAGTTGAGGAAAAAATTATAATTAAAAAAATTATTATTATTATATATGTGTATATATATTTATAAAAGACAATCAGGGTTAAGAGACAAGGGTTAGACCACAGATTGTTGACCTTTTCATACAGGAAACAGGAAATGAAGGTCCATCATTGTTATGTATCCCAGAGCGGATGGCATCTAATGGGAGTTTCTTAAAACAAGGATTATTAGCAGGGAAGAAAGGTGGGGGGGGTGGTGACACTGGAAGACCTGTTAAACACTACACTGTGTAAACTGGGCATGGAGCCATCAGTAGGGGGGAAACACTGGAGGAAATCACCTGACTGGCCTAAGTAGTGTCCACTGTCTTCTCTGGATTATCCTCCTGCATAAGGGGCTGTGTCTGGGCTGATTCTGAGGGGTGTGTCTGAGGGGTGTGTCTGAGGGGTGTGTCTGAGGGCTGTGTCTGAGGGCTGTGTCTGAGGGCTGTGTCTGAGGGCTGTGTCTGAGGGCTGTGTCTGAGGGCTGTGTCTGAGGGCTGTGTCTGAGGGCTGTGTCTGAGGGCTGTGTCTGAGGGCTGTGTCTGAGGGCTGTGTCTGAGGGCTGTGTCTGAGGGCTGTGTCTGAGGGCTGTGTCTGAGGGCTGTGTCTGAGGGCTGTGTCTGAGGGCTGTGTCTGAGGGCTGTGTCTGAGGGCTGTGTCTGAGGGCTGTGTCTGAGGGCTGTGTCTGAGGGCTGTGTCTGAGGGCTGTGTCTGAGGGCTGTGTCTGAGGGCTGTGTCTGAGGGCTGTGTCTGAGGGCTGTGTCTGAGGGCTGTGTCTGAGGGCTGTGTCTGAGGGCTGTGTCTGAGGGCTGTGTCTGAGGGCTGTGTCTGAGGGCTGTGTCTGAGGGCTGTGTCTGAGGGCTGTGTCTGAGGGCTGTGTCTGAGGGCTGTGTCTGAGGGCTGTGTCTGAGGGCTGTGTCTGAGGGCTGTGTCTGAGGGCTGTGTCTGAGGGCTGTGTCTGAGGGCTGTGTCTGAGGGCTGTGTCTGAGGGCTGTGTCTGAGGGCTGTAGGGGCTGTGTCTGGGCTTTCTGAGGGCTGCGTCTGGGGGCTGTGTCTGAGGGCTGTAGGGGCTGTGTCTGGGCTTTCTGAGGGCTACGTCTGGGGGCTGTGTCTAATCTGTAGGGGCTGCGGCGCGGCGAGGGCACATTTCTCACCCGATTAGTACCGAGCCACCGGGCGGCCCAGAGAGTCAGGGTCGCTAGGCATCAGCAGATCCTCTCATTCACAGAATGTTAGAGCTGGAGCATAAACAATGACTAGGTCATCCTGCCCTCCTCTAACGAAGCCTGGAGGGTGAGTGGGGGGAAGGTGAGGGGGGAGACTAGACTCTATTCTCAGAGAAGGGCTGGGGGGAGGGGGGGGGCTTGTCTGAAACAAAAGAAAACACTGTTGGGGATAAATTGGGACTTATTCAGGACTACTAGGTCGAAGTAATCTGCAGCTACTAGAGGTAACCTAAACTGATCATGGAAGGTGTCAATTTACAGACTCATAAAGTATTCATGAGAAAGAAGAAAATATGAGAGATCATTCTGATAAGCAGAAAAAGTACTGGAGGGGGGCGGGGCAGTAAATGATGAATAGCATGAGGTCAGTAAGTGTTTCAATTGGGCCGTGGCAAAAGCCTCTCAGTGTTTCCCCCGCTGCCAGAACACAGACGCAGCCCCTAAAAACACCAACCATCAATCATGTCTGACTTGTTTCAGAAGATTTGCACCTGCATGGCACAGTTACTGCCAACAGGGGCAAACCTGGGCTGTTTCCAACCCCAGTTACCCCCTGCAAATCCCAGTTACCCCCAGCTACCATCTCCCCCTTGCGGTGAGCCTTGTGCCACGTCCTGTTTTCAGGGGGGCCTTTCTAGACAGGGATGGGGGCCACCGCACAAGCCACCCTAAGCAGGGGGACAGCGGTGGGGTGGGTCAGTGGGAGCAGGGGAGGGCAGAGAGCGGGGCGGGGTTTCGGGAAGGGGGTTTCCCTGCGTTCCAAACGACCAAGCGTTACCTCTCTGGCCTTCTGGGCGGACAGCTCAGCCTGCCGCTGCCTCTCCAGCTCCTCCAGCAGCTGACGCTCCATGATGCGTTTGGCCTCCTCCACCCGCCGCAGAACCTCACACTCGATCTCATCTTTCCGCTTCTCCAGCTCCTCCTCCACTCGCTTGGCCACCAGCTCCTCCACGCGCCGAGCTGTCTCCTCCTCGATCAGCTTCTCCTCGATCTCCAGCTGCCGTCTTGGGGGAGGAGAGGAGGGGGGAGGAGGAGGAGGAGCAGGAGGAGGAGGAGGAGGGGGGGAGACCAGGTGGTTAGAGGTGGCGGGTGATCTGAGCAATAGGACACAAGTCAAGAGAAAAGAATGACAAACGATGGTAAGATGAACAAAAAAAACTGATATAGTGTGATTTGGAAACGTCCCTTCCAGCAACCGTGCCAAATTTAGTTTTGGTGGTTTGAAAGGAGGAAGGGCTTCCAGGGCAGGAGCCTGGACAAGTAGGGACACTGTGAAACCCTTAAATGATGCCCCAAAGCCAAATTCAGAGGAAGTGAGGTTGTCCAGAGTCAGGGAACTGGAATGTTTAGAAAGGCAGGTGTGTGTGTGTCAGAAAAGACATCCTGTTTACTATCCAACTGCTTTAAAACGACTGAATATCTGCTTGACCCTAAACAGGATGTGATGACACTGTGTCTGTGTGTGTGTGAGCGAGCGGGGGGGGAAGAGGACATGTCTGTCCTGCTTTGACATCCTTCAGCAGGTATCAGAGGAAACCTGAGGCCTCTCTGGATCATTATCTCATTATCTCAGCCTTGTGTCTTTTCCCCTCCTGCTCTGGCTGGTTCAGCAGGCGCCCTGTGGTGACAGGCTGACGCAGGGGCAGGTGTCCTGGGCAGGTGAGCTGCACAGGTGTGGCCCAGCGCCGTGGAGATCAGGTGTCTGATGATCATCAGCCTCTGGACATGGAGACACACTAACAGCTCTCCCCTGTGTCAGAATCACACTTTCTGCCCGTTAACAATGAAAGGGGGACGAGGCTGTTGTGAGGGACGTTCCCTAGGGGGGACAGTTTGAGTGTGTGTGTGTGTGTGTGTGTGTGGTGGTGGTGACACCACGCGCAATAAGAATGGCGATTCCACTGCGGTCTGACCAACTGTCAACACAGCCACTTTACACACGGTAACTTATAACTTAACCACATTAACAGAGGTTGTGTTTGTCCAGTCTATCTTAATGTGCATTGCAAGACATATTTCAGCCAAGCACGTGCAGGACATGAATAACGACCTATATATTTGTACGGATGATTAATGATTACTGACAACACCACTTGTCAGTATTAAATTAAATCTTGCGTCATTAAGTTAAGATCTTTTTTCATCTGAATTAAACCAGTTGGCAGGTTAAGACACACCTGTCGTTAAACCTGATGACGTCAGACCGGCCCAAGCTGACGTCACAGCTTTAGCTGCTAGCCTAGCTTAGCTACAATGCTAATGATGCTGCTAAATGTCGTTAAACTAGCTTGACAGCAAGGTAGAAAGGTGGATGAAATCATCCTAACATGCAGGGTAAACCTTGCTGGGGGTCAACTTAGTCAGTCTGACAGCAAATACAAGCTTAAATGTGTGTTTGTGGAGGGTCTTTATGCTAAGCTAACTAGCTTCTAGCCATGCTGCTGTTAAGGTTTAGTCCATGATAAGAAGCCTTACATCTTCCTCTGTCTCTCCATCTCTGCCCTCTTCTCCTCCTCTTCCTTCCTCTGCTTCTCATCCAGAGCGCTCCTCTTGCTCAGCGTCCTGCCGAAGATGTCGATCCTCTCCGGGGGAGCAGCAGCAACCTTGTCCCTGTCCCTGGCTGACCGGGACCTGGAGCGAGACCCTCGGTGTCTGGTCCTCTTGGACTCCCGGGACTTGGACCTCTTCTTAACCCGCTCCTTATCCCTGGACCTGGACCTGGAGCTCCTCTTCTGTCTGTGCTTGTTGCTCTTGGAGTGTTTGGAGCGGGAAGAACTGCGACTTCTAGACCGACCCATGATCTTCAACTAACTAAAGACTCTGTAAACGTTTAAAACCAGGATCTTTCTGCGTCTTAACGTTGCTTAAACTTAACTTAATCAGAATAGCTTTCAATAGATGTGCTAAAACACTCGTAAACCTGAAAAATAATCATTCAAACGCTGGTTATTATTCTGCACTAACTACTTTGCGGTGCAAAAAAGCAAGATGGCGATGTGTTCCTTTTTCCCAGAATGCAGTTCGATTCGGGCTTTTCCGTCTGTACTCGGGATATTTCCGCTGAACTCGGGATGTTTCGGGAACAGTCAATAATAATAATAAGGAGCCAATAATTACCAAAGTTTTAGTCTGCAGACAATTACCACCAGAATACTGCTTTAATTAGCATTTTTGCAGACTAAGTTAGTCATGTAAACGTATATTACAAACGACTAAGTTTGGCCTGTATCCTGTGCATCTTATAAAATGAGGCAAAGTAACTTATTGTTTGACAAAAAAACATTTAATTTAATTTCATTTAGCAGACGCTTTTATCCAAAGTGACTTACAAAGATATTTGTGGCGGTGCCTAAAAATATCTCCATGTCTGTAATCATCCATTTCATTGTTATCACAGGTAACATGGTTTTATCAGCAGTCATTTCCAGCATGTCGAGCCCCATGACAGAATAATCAAGCAAATTGACTTGACAATGACACAATCTCACAGGAGAGATAACTATCTAAATCTGTATAAATGAGGCCATTGTGATTACTCTTAGGAGCGCTCCACTAAAAATAGCCAACATGGTTATTTTTAACCAACAGTGAACAGAGTTCACAATGTTAGCACTAAAAATGAAAGTAATGCAGCAACAGTTGACTGTTAAACAGTTTTTTAAATCACATCAGTCTGTGTCTCATTTAGAAAGGCCATGATCTGGGTTTTTTTCTTCTTCTATGAATTGCAGCTGGATTTTACAGCACACAGATAAAAATTGTCTGAGCATCGAATGCCATTTTCTACAGCTTCATAGGCTTTGAAAACATCACAGTCACTATATTCAACTGTCTGGTGATGAAGCACAACATCTTATATCTAGAAGCAATGATCATTGTGGTTTCCTGAAATACAGGCACAGTGATGCCGGTAGACATTTTGGTGCCCTGAACAAAATTCCTTTATGGTGCAATATCCCTGCATTAGGGAAAGTCTGGGAAAGGTTTTTCATTACAGTTTGACAGTATAGAGAGATGTGCCTAAAAACCCATTTCATGAATAATGGAAGCGTTGCATAAAACAAAACAATAAACAGGAAATATCAACTGTTTTCATGTTATAATCGACTCAACGGACGCCATGCTGTCAACATGAAAGACTGTAAACCTTGTGGGTTTTTAAGCGGGAGGTTGAGTGAATAGGTGTAGAGACTGACAGGGAAGAGAACTACACCAAAGCTAAACCTGTAAGGATGTATTTTTTGGGAGGTCTGAGGTTTTACGTTTCACTAATCCTGTCTACGAGCTCTAAGCCCTCTTTAAGAGGATGTGCTGGTAGAAGATGATCTCCAAAGGAAAACAATTGCGGCTTCTCAATAACAGGATTGACATGTTGGGAGGGGAAGTCTTCGGTGTGGCATTTCAAGGTGTCATGCCACGGAATTGCTTTTTCCCCCACTTTGAAAAATGTAATTATATGATCACATCTGGCAAGGTGATCGAACGTTTGGCTGAGTGATTGATAGTTCCCTAATCCTTAGCGTAAAAAAAATCTAAGAATGTCATATTTCTCCTTTATTATTATTATTATTATTATCTTTCCTTTGTATCTATCTGCGCTTAACCTTGTTAGGCTCAATCTGTCTCTGCCAGAAATTGAATATACCAACAGAAGATGTTGCTGAAACAATCCTGTCATACTTTTGAAATCCACTCTGCACTTGTATAACCTTCTCATTATTGAGTTCAGTCGTGAATCTCCACTATAATCATCTCCATAACCTCTCGACGCCATAAACCTCCCGAGTTAATAAAAAAAGAACAAAATCAAAAGAAGCAGAAAGTCTGGTTCTTTCACGTGTGTGATCAAAGTCGGCCTCCTCTTTTCACGGTCACTGTTCAGGTCTGTGACCCTGCTGCCCCCGTCGAGTTACTCTGGACTAGAGGAACGCTTAACAAACACAGGATCGCCCTTAAAAAAAAAGCCCTTGGTGCTTTTGTCACATTGTCATGTTGATGTGTGTCAGGGGCAGAGAGGGATAAAGAAGCATTGAAGGAAAGGACTGAAAGCCAGCTTCTCCCCCTCCTTCTCCCCCTGAATGAGGGTGGTTCTCTTTCCCTGCAGGCTGAGGGTGTGTGAGGGGGTGAGGGAAAGAGGGAGGAGGAGGATGGAGGACAGATAGGAGGAGGGCTGGAGGGTAGAGGAGGAGGAGGGGGTGGAGGTGGTAGTTTGAGAGCTCGTTGGACTGGTCAGTCATGGTGAGTGATTCCCTGAGGTGTCCCTGGAGGGTTGGGCCCTGACAGGGGCCTAAACCTTATCCTGGGGACTAGAGAGTGAGGGGCCACACACCATCGACCAGGATGAAATGATCATCTCTCACACTGTCCCTCTCTCTTTTCAGCTTGCTTTTTCTCTCTTCCTGTCAGTCTCCCAAGAACAAGAGGCAATTAACAGCTCGTCTGAACCATGCCTCTCTCTCTCTTTCTCTCTCCCTCTCTCCCCCCACCCTCCCCCCACCCTCTCTCCCCCCTCTCTCTCGACCATATTCAGTCCTCAGATACCCTCTTCTCTCCATGTAAACCAGCCTGTAATGAGATAATTCTCATGGAAGTCCATTCGAAGCTCAAAGTATAAAGATAAGAGGACTCCATGTTGTTCATCATTCTCACCAGAGGGATATTGTGTTTGTGTCCATGTGTCCAGACCGTCTCTTCTAAATGACCCTCAGTCCATCAACTCTTCCTAAAGAACCAACGCCCAGCAGTCAAGATCACAGACCTCTGCAACGTCTCCATTCACAGTCTTAACCATATGTCTCAGGTCTGCTCAAAAGATCTTTTTCTTTTCCAAGTCACACACACCCACCAGAGACATGCAGGCCCCTGTGATGACTGTGTCCCCTCCCTTCAAAGGAAGACCGTGATTAAGTGACAGAGGAGCCTCACAGGAACCCTGCCACAAAGGATTGTGGGGGACGAAGTCTGTCACCGCCGTATCTACCTGACTCAAGGTTGGTCAGCGATGAGGATCGCGTGTCTCGAGACCTGGCGACCTGACAGGCCGAATAACCAGGGTCAGAGGTCAGGGTCTGAGGGATAGGAGGACGTGAAATCCGAGCCTGGTTCAGACGTCCTCATGCTTCGCTCGTCTTAACCAGCCTGCTTCCCAAACGGTCTCCGACTAGAAACAAAAGGGATGAAGGTGAAGCGAAGGAGGAGGAGTCAAACTGCTGAGATAGAAATCGCTCTGTCAACAAGGAGGAGCCTCTGGTTTCAGCGCTGCTTTGTGATTGGAGGAGAGACCCTGACAGGTGTGAGTTTTTTTATCTTCAGTGTCAGTGTGCGAGCAACAAGGATTCTTGATGCCAGCGGTTGCATTCCAAGACAAAATAGCAGAGAGGGCGAGAGAGAGATAGAGAGAGGAGAAGTGGAAGAGAGAGAGAGCAAGAGAGAGAGAGAGAGGGGGGGAAGAGAGGAAGAGTGGGAGAGAGAGAGGATAAGTGGAAGAGTGAGAGAGAAAAAGAGAGAGAAATAGCAAGAGAGAGAGAGAGTAAGAGAGGAAGAGTGGAAGAGAGAGAGAGAGAGGAAGAGTGGGAGAGAGAGAGAAGTGGAAGAGTGAGAGAGAGAAAGATAGCAAGAGAGAGAGAAAGAGAGAGCAAGATAGGAAGAGTGGAAGAGAGAGAAAGAGAGAGAGAGAGAAAAAAGGTTGAGTTGGATGAATCTGCCGTCCTCTGTGTGTTTCTGACAGTTCTTTTGTCCGAGGGGGAATGAGATTTAGCCCCTTTAGTTCTTTCAACTCTCCTGTCTTTCTTCTCAGGTTTTCTCCTGCTGTGTTCCCTGAGAGAGAGCGTGCTGCTTTATCGCGATTCGGAAAGTGTTCGGTGTACAAGACTGTGTGTTGGGTATGACTGTGTGTGTTTGTGTGTGTGTGTGTGTGGCAGTGTCAGCATGGGAAAGGAGTACTCCTGAGAAACTACAAACAGGAAGACTGACACATCTATCATGGGTCAAAATCCCTCCCTCCAGCTGCCACACACACACACACAAACACACGCACACACACACACACACACACTCACAACATGTTCTATCCACAGTAACAATGGCCCCTTCCTGTAGGGTTAGCATCCCAGTGAGAGAGTGACCAACACTGTCAAGTGTGTGAGAGCTCCAGACGTGGCCACAAGGAAACAGAGCAGAGTCTTACCCAACAACCTGCCATCACTCAAGAACGCTTTCAGCCAGAAAGACACACAATCTAGCGCTCCCTCTCCCCCAATCTCTTCAGTCAACACTCCCTCCCGATGACACGACTCGCTCCGTGCAGGAAGCAGCGCTCGCTTGCTTGATGAATCCAGACTCCATGCGGCGGGAAGAAAAACCCGAAAAGCTTTTTGACAAGCGAGAGCCGGAACGCGATCGGTTCAAGTTACCAGATATGAACATGAGTTTGATGTTGTGACTGTGTACTTTACTGTGTGTTCCACATTAACGCTATTTAGACTGGCCTCTCCAGCGTGGAGACCAGAGAGAGGTGCCAGCCTGTGTTCATCTGATGCAGTGTGGTTTAAGCAGTGTTGGGTAAGCTACTTGGAAAGTGTAGTGAGCTAAGCTACCAGTTACTCTGCATAAAATGTAGCTTCACTACACCGAAGCTACCCCCCCCCTGAGAAATGTAGCAAGCTAAGCTACAGCAACATGGCAAAAGTAGTTTAACTAAATCAAAGCTATTTTTTTATGGAACAACTTTTTATTGGAACAACTTCAACCCAAGACAAAGCTATCTCAGTGATCAATAAAACTGTCAATCAGACAAATAAGCAGGCAAAAATGTTACATTCAATTGTTTATTAAACAATTATTAAACTGTGCTCTCACTGCTCCAAAACCAGAACACAAAAATCTGCTCTAAACTGCTCTATTATGTTTATTTTGAACTATGCCATTAAAGACAATGTGCAACTAACTCAAAGTCCTCCTCACCCTCTGCCATCTTTCCACCAAGTAACGTAACTTACTCAAGCAAGTTAGCTTGTCTGTATTCCCCTGCATCAGAGACGTAGCCAGCCCAAGGATTGGTCCGTGATGTCACCGTCATACGGAAGTGCTTCTGTCAGCTCCACCTCCGCGTCACTGACTCCTCCTTTTATTTCAGACCACAGCAGAAAGCTCCGCTGCGCTGAGCTTCAGAGATGTTTGTAAAAATGTAGCTTGTGTGGACGCTACCGCACTACTTGGTTAATAAAAGAGCTAAGCTACTGAAAAGCTTTTTGATTCAGATAACAGCGACGCTACCACAACGCTACTGATAAATGTAGTTAAACTAGTAACGCCGCTACTTGTAGTGACGTTACTGCCCAACACTGGGTTTAAGAGGTTATCATGCCTGGATGATCCACAGTTCTGCAAACGACCCTGGAGAAAAAACACAAACCACCTTCCCCCCCTTCAGTGACCGTGAATCAGGACTGATCCCGCTCAGACGAGGTGACGGGCGAGGTTGTTCCTCATCCAGGGGGGCAGCGGGATGACGGGGGGGGCGAGGGGTGCAGCTGGGGTGCGGACTTGCCCCCTCTCTCAGGGGTTCCTGTGTCCAAATCCCTCTCTCAATAACAGCTGCGGTTCTCCCAAGGTGACTGTGCAGGGGGTGGATGTGTGCCTGTCAGAGTTGGGGTAGGGGGCATGGGGGGGCGGGGGGTCAGGGCGTGAGTGGGGAGTCCGGGTCGTTTGTGTGAGATCTGATCACGTTAGCTTTCATTAGCGCGCCTCCATTGGGGAGTATGGAGAGGAGGGCTAAGCTAATTTCACAGCTTGTTTGTCAGGGTTGACCCACTCAAAGAGAGAGAGGAGGAGGGGGGGGGGGGGTCTTGGAGGGGCCCTCACTAGGACCCGGACAGGGGGGAAAGGCTCACACATGGTCCCAGCAGGAGGGTACGCCCCTCCCCCCCCCCCCTCCTCACAACCATGTTTTCTTTCACTCTGTCTCTTCCTTCCATCTGCTCTGCTGAAACCAAAAACTTCAAAACTTCTCAGTTCTGGAACTTTCTTCTTCATGTTTGTGTGTAATTTCTGTGAGTCCTGGTCTCCGCTGAGATCCTGAGTCTAACCCGTCCTGTCCTGAGTCTGATCCTAGTTTAGTCCATCCTGTGTTTGTGAATGTTGAACACGCAGGAAGTCAAACCCCCAAAAGTAGGAGAGAAGTCTGAACCTCTGACCATCTTCAGAGATGATGAAAGGGACGACTTGTTGAAAACCAGCCACACTTCAAGTCTAAAGATGAATCTGAAACTCAGGGTGTTAGACGATAAGTGGTGGATCAATAACATGGAGAAGAGTACAGCTCAGATCCCAACACCCTCTCCTCCCTTCACCCCCCCACTCCCCACACTTCCAGGAGTTAAACGTTTTCACAAAAACCCTCCAGGACTTCCCAGCCCACCCCACCCTGCCAGCCACCCCCTCCCTGAGGGGACCCCGCCCCGCTCGACCTCCCCTCACCTCACCAGGCCTGTACTCTGACTGATGTCCACATTAAACGGAAGTGTGTGATTGATCCATCATATCCATCACTCTACCTGTCACAGGCACAGTATGGAGTCAGCCCTCTCTCCCTTTCAGCAACATTCCGATCCTTTTGTGTACACGTGTGTGTGTGTGTGTGTGTGTGTGTGGGGGGGGTGGGGGCGGGGGTGGGGGGTGGGGTTGTTTGTGTGTGTTTGCGTACCACACCCACACAGACATGTGGCGAGTGTGACAAATCTAATTTAACCATCATCGGCGATGGTAATCTAATATCTTTTACACATGCAAGCGACTGTTGTGTGTGACCTCCATATGTCGGTGCCCAGGGGTGAAAGTGGGGCCCTCCTTTACACGTGTCAAATGCAATCTAGATGTCACACGCGTTAAACAGACCCTCTCTCTCTCTCTCTTTCTCTCTCTCTGTGTTTCCCTCCTCATCCATCTCTCTGACAGACACAGAAACAGAAGCCTCCCAGAGCGATGCGCCAGGCCTGGGCTGAGCTGTGGGAGGGCCTGCCTGGGATGTGTGGAGGCCTTGTCCAGGAGCCTGGAGCCTGCAGTGCTGTGCTCTGACAGTGGACATCCCGCAATCAAGTGACCTGTGAATGCCCTGACCAGAGCCAAAGTCATTTGTCATCCGCAGATATCAGGGTGATAGCAGACGGGGGGGGGGGGGGGGGGGGGGGAGGTGGAGAAAAGGCGGAAGGTTGAAGAGCTGAAGGGGTTTAAGGAGCGGAGGATGGGGGGGTGAGTGAAAGGGGTGGAGGAGATGAGGGGAAGGGAGGTTTGAGGGGGTGGACGGGAGGGGTGTAAGGGGGAGGGATGTAAGGGGGGAGGGGTGGAAGGGTGGAGGGGTGGAAGGGGGGAGGGGTGTAAGAGTGGAGGAGTGTAAGGGTGGACGAGTAGAGAATTAAGTCTATCTGTAGACACCCAGGTACATCTGGGAGTCAGGTGGCTGAGCGGTTAGGGAGTTGGGCTAGTAACCAGAAGGTTCCTCCCGTTCAAACCTTCGCTGTGCTAACATGACGTTGTGTCCTTGGGCAAGGCACTTCACCCTACTTGCCTCAGGGAGTATGTCCCTGTACTTGCTGTAAGTCGCTCTAGATAAGAGTGTCTATTAAATGACTGCATGTAAAATATAAATCCAGGAAGAACTGAACATTCTGCTGGTGTTATATTATGGGACAGGAAGTCAGTCTTAGAGTCTTGGTCAAAGAAAATGTCCTCATCAAACCTTTACTTCAATAGTGCCGTTAATATTTTTACTCTCGGGTTTGGCACAGAGTTACAAGGTTATTAAAGTGGTGAACTTAATGTAATGTGGAAAAGTAGATCAATTTCATGAAAACTATTACTGAGCTTTTCTCATTCAGAAACTTTTCATTCTTTCACCATGAGACAAGAGCACTTTAATCTTCATCTCCATTCCATCCCCCCTTCCTCACTCATCGCTGCCAGAGCTTATAGGACGCCCAGATCACCCTTAAAAACAGCGCATGAAAGAGAAACAAGGTCTTAAACAATAGGCTTAACCAGACCTCCACCCAAATCCTCTTTCAATATGGCAGACGCTCTGTAACACTGGTCTGCTCTCTTCAGCCCCCCTCAGATGAAACTGTAAAACGATTCCCGCCTCTCAGGGGTGCTGCTAAACTTAAATGACCTTTGACCTGGAACTTAAACCCTCAAACCTCCAGTCATAAAGTGAGAACTCGGCAGGCCAGTAAAGATGGTTAATTGGCAACAGGCAGCAGTAAGAGCGGAGATGTGGAGGATCGTAGCCTGAAGGAACCATGGATCAAAATGTTGATGTTGGGGGAGTATAAGAGATGGGCGGAGTTAGAGATGGACGGAGTTAGAGATGGGCGGAGTTAGAGATGGACAGAGTTAGAGATGGGTGGAGTTAGAGATGGGCGGAGTTAGAGATGGACAGAGTTAGAGATGGACAGAGTTAGAGATGGGTGGAGTTAGAGATGAACGGAGTTAGAGATGGACAGAGTTAGAGATGGGTGGAGTTAGAGATGGACGGAGTTAGAGATGGACGGAGTTAGAGATGGACAGAGTTAGAGATGGGTGGAGTTAGAGATAGACAGAGTTAGAGATGGACGGAGTTAGAGATGGACAGAGTTAGAGATGGACAGAGTTAGAGATGGACAGAGTTAGAGATGGGTGGAGTTAGAGATGGGCGGAGTTAGAGATGGTCAATGTTTTCTTAGTGCTGCCATAAGGTTTTACGCTTCGCTGCTTTTCTGACAGAGCTGGGAAAGGTGAGACGACGTATTTGCGGAGTGGCGTGTCCATGAAGACGATGACCGAGCACATTTCCCTTCTAGGAATCTTCTGGAAGTCTTTCTTCTTCGTCTAATCAAGACTCATATCAGAGTCAGCAGCAATCACACATCACATCACACCACATCCGACAATCACCTCCAACAACAACAACAACCCCCTTTTAGTGTGAGTGATTGACAGATCCATTGATAGGAGTAAGTGGTGTGACTGTGCGTTTTTTTTAAACGGACGTCTGATTTAGACACCTGTGACGCCCCTCTGACATCCTATGAATTCTCTGGGACACCCCCACATGACATGCAGCTCCTTATCCCCGTCACCCCTGACCCTCTCTGCCCAACCCTCCTCCTGGACCACACTGCCGTGAAAAGCCGTCAAATGACAATAAAAAAAGCTGAACTTCTAACCTCTCTTTCTGTCGTATCAAGGGACAGAGAAAACACTGGAGGATCTCTATCCAGAATGACTGAAACATTCTCTTATCCATTAAGTTGGTGTGGCCTGTCATTCATCCAGGTAGTCATCTGGACGCTTTTTAAAACAAATCCTTCTGATAAAAGACAGAAGTACTTGGAGTTTTGTGACCGAGCAGGTTTGGAGATGTTAGACAGCAGGTCTGTTCAGTAGGAGGAGGTATCACTTCTGTGGACAGAGTCTTGTGGAGGGGTGAGACCATCTGGAGAGACAGAGAGTCTCCATGATTCCTCTGTGACCTGAGCTACTCTCTCGCTCTCTCTCTCTCTGTCGCTCTCTCTCTCTCTCTGTCTCTCTCTCTGTCTCTCTCTCTGTCTCTGTCTCTGTCTCGCTCTCTCTCTCTCTCCCTCGCTCTCACTCTCTCTCTCTCTCCGTCTCTTCCTCACACTCTCCCTCTTTCGCACATTCTTTCTCGTTCTCTCACTCGCACTCACATTCCCTATCATGGTCTCCCTCCCACACACAGGCACACACGCGTTACACGCACACACACACACTACCTAATCATTCTCCATCTCTTCTCTCAAACACACATTTGCAAACACGACACATTCACCTCAATGTTCCCTCCCTCCATCTATCTATCTCTCTCTGTCTCTGTCTCTGTCTTTGTCTCTCTCTCTCGATCTCACTGTGAAAACACACTAATCCCCCCCTCTGAGGAAACAGAATCCTTGTCCGCACAGCCACACCCACACACACCCACACACACACAAACACACACACACGCACACACACACACCCACACACACACACAGCCACACACACCCACACACACACACACCAACACACACAGCCAAGTACTGTGACCCCCCTCTGACCTCCCTCTCACTGTCACTTCCCCTTTCGGCAGGGTCATGTGACCCCTCCCCCCTGGGGAACGACCACTGTCCGACATTCCCACACCCTCCGGGAGATAAGCCGGTCTGGCCTGCTAGCGTAGCTAGCATACCTAGCATACCCTGAGGGCTAAACAGGGAGTCACATAACACTGAGGGGGAAGCCACATATCTCAGGGGGTGCAAAGTACGCCACGACTAGCTGTTAGCGTAGCGTTGACAGCGGCTAGCGGCTTAGCGCAGCTTGATTGTTCTAAATCTGAACGTGTTAGCTATTGGTAGAGTTAGTGTAGTTATCGCTAGGAATATGTACTGTAACAAAGCCTTGCAGGTGAGCAAGCAGCACCATCTGGAAGCTGTGGCACAGAACTGCTGACTCAGACGCCTCCAAATGTGATGATGCTAGCAGAGGCAGCTCTCCTGGTAGCATAGTGCTACATGATGTCTGCGTAGACAGAGCTCTAGTAGAAACAGGCATGGTTGGATGGTTGGACTGGTAAGATGTGGAGGTGTGTGGTTGTGGTCAGGGTAGTGAGTGATGGTGTTGGTGGAGGGGGCGGGTGGCGGGGAGGGGAGGGGGTGGGGGAGAGGGAGGAAGGGTGTATTTGACTACCCTCCTCTTTGCTCCACAGGTAACAAGACATCTGTTACTGTCAGTCACAAACCTCCCCCCCAGCCCACACACACACACACACACACTCTCTCACACACACTCACACACACACAGCCATTTGTGTCTGATTGACGAGAGCAGGTGACAAAAGCAGAGGAAGTGAGCTGACCCTTGTGATTGGGTGAAGTCACTTTCCTCTAACGTCCAGATCAGGTTCCACAACACTCGCTTGACACAACAGTTTTGTTTACAACCACATGCAACACACACACATGCAACACACACACACAAGTACACAACACGAACACATCAGATCGACTTTCACAACACTTCTGATTAGTTTCTGGCAAGAATAGAGAAGACCGATCCGATTCTCCGCTGTTGGCATGGAGACCAGGAAGCTCCCAGAAATTACCTTTTTGCAGCTGTAACAGGAACATGCAGAAACAGAATGGGAGGAATTTGATTGGTCAGATACAATCAGGTTTGGTCGTTTGTCATCATGTTTCTAGTGGAGCTGTGGAGGTGTGCAGGATCGAAGATGTCACAGGTTATTTTGGAGGGTTTTCAGATGGGAGGATTAGGGGTGAGGGAGGGAGGGAGGGAGGGAGAGAGGGAGGGAGGGAGGGGCAGATATGATGGACGTGAGGAGATTGGTTTGAGGGTGAGGCAGGGGGCTGCTTGGGGGTGCAGAGGGGGGTGAGGTGGGGTGAATGGGGGGCGATCGATGGAGAGAGAGATCAATCTGCTGTCGGGAGAGGAAGAGTGATCAGACAAGAGGGAACATCCATCATGTGACCTCACACATCGACACACACACACTGACACACACACCTCGACACACACACACACACCGACAAACACACTGACACACACACACACTGAGACACACACACACCGACACACACATTGACACACACTGACACACACACACACACACACTGACACACACACTGACAAACACACACTGATACACACACACACTGACACACCATTTCCTACCAAGACACAGGAGCAGCAGTGATCGAACTAAACTCAGAAACAAGCCTCATGAGGACCTGGACGAGTTAGAGAGGGAGCTACAGATGGTAGAATTTCACAAAAAGACAAATCAAGACACAAACAGACCCTAAAGTAACCCCCCCCCCCAAAAAAAAACAAACTATTATCTCAATCAAAACAAGCACACCCACACTAAGCCACCCACCCACCCAACCCTCAAACAACCAATGATTACAACTGTGAGACCCCCCCACCCCCCAACCCCCCAGCATTGGTACAAGCCATCCCT